>JAQQAE010003718.1:0-19772 GCA_029823295.1 Pseudamia nigra | reverse complement strand
AATCACTCAGACACACACACACCCCCACACACACACACACACACACACACACACACACACACACACACACCACACACACACACACTGCCTGTCCTCCAAATACCAGTGCATTACTGCCCTGGCGCTCATTGACAGAGCCGCCACTCAGCACGAAGATGGATGCAGCTCCTGGGACATTTCCAAATCTCCTTCATTGACTCATTTGTTTTGCTGATCTAACTACCTTTGAACACAATGCTGAGGTGACTGAGAGTGTGTGCTCATAGAGAGGGCAGCATCCTCCTTTTTCAGTTTGTTTTCCTGTGTGTTTTTTGTGAGGAAAAAGTGGCCACACTTTCAACTCCATTGGCATTGGTAAAACACCCTCATGGGGCTGTTAACAGTCAGTACAGAATTAGAAAGCGAGCAACCAATCTTTTTTTCCTGTAACTTTAAACTCCAAGTGATGCCCTCCCTCATGAGATTCTGTGCAAATAAGTCCTGTTGCTCATTTATGCACATTTCCCTCCAAGTTTCTTGATTAAAAACATGTAAATGACTGGTTTAAAATCCCAGCTTCCCTGAGCATTATATTAACCCAAACAAGCCTTGAAAATTTGCATTTTCATTCAACTGCAGGAAGCTCAAGGATCTTCTAGCCACCATTCTCCATTCCACTACACACTTCCAATAACATCTTCATCTCCTATCAGTCTGCTATTGGAGTGTGTCACTACCATGGACTGCACACATTTCGGTAGACAGCCACGCATTCATCACACACTCCCAGCCATGTCGATAGTTGCCAGCCTGAGCAGGCTCATAATGAATTTGAGGAGTTGCACACCTATAGCAAAGTCATTTACTTTATCAGTCTGATAAAAGGAAGTGATAAGATAGTGGCTCGGCACTGTAAGAGTATCAGCCTTACTCGCTATTCATCTCACCAAGATCTACAAATGGCAAAGCTCATCCTTCACAGCAGCCACACTGAGACTTTATCTATAGAATTTAAAAAGGGGTTAATATCTCATCAGAATGTGTGCTTATGAGAACCATCATTTCCATATCATTATAAACCTGAATATCTGACTGCCATACTAAGTGCATTCTCTGGCTCTCTGTATCTTTTCTGCTTCTGTTTTAGGAACTACTGGGAGAATACAGGTGCAAATATGATTTGGGCCTATTCCTCTTATGAAGTTGACCCCCTGTAATGGACACAGACACACTGACAATTTGATTAGCTCTTCCTGCTGCTTCAGGGCATTTGACCATAGCAACCTCACTGCCTGGTTCATGTACATAGCTCCACCTATTGGTAAAGCTGGAGAACAGCACATAGAGGAGGCTGAGCTGAGTTTCCTGACTCACATTGTGTTTGGATTTGAACCACTGGGCCAAATCCAAGGATATTTAACAAGCCAGGTGACCACAGACTTACACCAATTAATGAGACATGAACAGCTCTGCAGGAGAAAGGCTCTGTTTGGAGAGTAATTCAGTCTTCTGTATTAATACAGATTTTTACATGTCTTTTTAAAATTCAAAATTTGACAAAACATGTCAAATTTACTCATACCCATTTCTAGCACACAGAAATGTTCACTGATGTATTAAATAATTCTCTTCACAAAGTAATGTCTTATGTCATAATAAAAATTTGTTGAATCATCATCTATGCTTTGGTGGTCTGGTTTTATAATTAAAGTGTCATAAAGTGTAATGAATCTGTTACTCTCTAATATGTTACAAATGAAATCACGTGTCTTTCAGATCACAAACTAACACAGGTTATGTCCTAAAAACTTAAACATAAACTGTATAAAACTCATTGAATTTCAATAATTTATCTGACAAAAAGCAATTTACTAAAAAAATCAGTATTCATGAGAGCTTCATACAAATGAAACAAATTACTCCAAACAGTTAAGGAATATCTGCACCTTTAAGAAACACACACAAATACATTTAGCTCAATAATAATATAATTGTTAATGAATAATAACTTCTTCTGGGTTTGCGGTACAAAGTCTGATTGTGTTTATGTAGATCACCTTTTATGTATGGTTGCAGATGACTTTTACAGCTACTTCTGCACAAATCTGATTATATAGTATTATTACTATAAGTAGTACTTTCATCATTATGAAATGGTGGTGGTATTGGATCATTTTTATAATGAAGGTAATGGGAATCCAAATACATAGATAATTAAACAAATATGAGTACATTTTACTTGGTGGCTGTTACAAGTCTGAATCTCTGTATACTTGATCAAGACTTATATGTATTTTATTTAACAATGGAGAATGAAATATAACACACTTGTAGGAAGCATTACAATCCACTGGGGCCTCAATATTTTATCATAACTAGTAATGTCAAATGAAAAATAGCTGTGGGCAAATTTGGTGGATGTAGGGTTAAACATGTCATGTGTTTTCTTGTATATGGTAGCATTTCTTATGTATGTATGCATGTGAAAATCATTATATACTGTATAATAATTTAAATGCACAAATTTGGGAAGCAAGTGTATGCATCTGCAGGCATCCCGTGAGCAAGTGTGCCATTAAAGTAACTCAGCACATTATTACAAAGAAAACTGATAAGAACCTCTTGAAACACTTGAGATAACGTCGCTGACTTAAGTGTGCTGACATTGTCACCAAACATGCAAAGCGTAGGAATGCAAGTCAAGACAAATGGGAAAACACATGTACGTACGTACGCATGCACACACGCACACACTCATACACACTCTTCAATAGCTGATTCATTCACAGAAGTGAACAAGAATGTGCCTAATAGCAAAACAGTGTGTCACATGAAGTGAAAATTACTGTACATCGATTCATCAAGATACATCATTAAAGCTGTCAAACATCAAAGGCTCTCTGATCACCACTCATTCTTAAGAGAGACACCAATAGCCTCATTTATCATATTTGTTTGAGAAAGAGAGACAGAGTGAGGCAGGATGAGAGAAAGAAAAGTTAAGCAGTAGAGGGGAGAGCTGAGAGTAAAAATCAGGAGAAGTAAAAGAAATGAATGTTGAACTGGGTGCAAATTAAAAATGAAATTACAAAAAGGGAAAAGGAAACTGAAAAGGCAACAGGGAAGCAAGTATAGTGTCAAAACAAACACAAAGCTGAATAAACTGAGATACTTCTGTCAGATGAGAGATAATTAAAAGCAAGCAGCAACAGAGTTTTTCTAACACCCCTGTTTGTAGCAGGACGCCACCTGGACTGAGCCCTAACGCCCGAGGCTGTCAGAGCTAAGCATGCTGGTTCAGGGTTTCACACACCTGCACACACCAAAAAATGTGCACAAACCGCTATCTTTCCCACCCCACCTCACCCCACCTCTCCTATCTTATTATTTTATTATCTACATGGTTCTCTCTCACCTTTTTTGACCTTGTGAGGTCTGTCAGCACATCACTCACTTCAAGTCCAAATTTATTATCGTTGATCGTGTTATTAACAAGGGAAGCATTTTAGGGGGAGAGTGTATAGCTCATTTCTATCCAAATAATGCTTGTAAGAGGACATCTTTAAAGTTTATGTGGCTCCTGATCAAATGTTTCTTATATATCCCCAGGCTCTTGTATTCTCCAAATTGCTTCAATAAATAACTTGTAAGTCTAATTATGCAGCAATTAATTGCAGCCAACATGGAATACCCATCAATCTTGTAACTTGAAAAAGTCTTCTCCAGAACAGCCTGGCAGGCCAAATAAGAAATTTGATTAGATTTTTCGAGCATGTGTGTGAGATTGCATGCGTGTGCCAGTTTGTCATTATGTGTTCATGTGTGACTGCTTGTGCGTGCATGTGTGAACATGTATGTGTGCCTGTGGAGGTTACAGCCAGATCACTGAAGAGAGAGCTCCATCCCAGCATCTCTCCGCAGTCTGCTCTCTCTGCCGTCTCGTCCAGTTGCTATGGCAGCAGCAGTGAAGGCTGTATCCATGGCCAAAGGAGGAAGCTGGCATCCCCCAATAACAGACCTCCCACCCCTCCTCTCCCTGTCCCCCAACCAGGCTCCTGACCCGCTGGTGAACCTTCCTGGGGGTCGGAGGTCAATGGCTCAGAGCTGCCGAGTGACAGTGAGGAATGATGAGGGAGAGAATGAGAAAGAGAGGAGTTACACCACACAGATGGGGAGGAGAGATGAGAAAATGAAAAGATGAGACCAAATTTGATTACTATCAAGAGGTGCGGGTGGGGGTGGTGTGGCGATTTAGAAAATGGCTGCGGTTTCGTTGGGTGTCTTTAAAATGGAGGTGGAATGCGGATTGTTGCAATTGTTTTTGTTGTTCTGTAATTTCAGGGAAGAGCCAGTTTGTTTATTTGGGGTTGTGGGTGTGTGCCTAGCTGAGGGTGGTAGGGGACAAGGGAAGGAGACAGAGATGTCAGGAGACGGATTATTAATCACTTCCCCTTTTTTGTTTATTGATTCTGTACGTGCGTGTTGGGGCCACAAGCGAAAGTGTTTCTCCTCTTAACAGTGTAGTGTAACCCATCTTGGGAGAGTAACGGTATGTGTGATGGGTTATCTGTGTGTTTAGTATGAAGTCAAAGGGGTTGATATGGTTGAGGGGGGGGTCAAGTGAGTTGAACCCTGACCTCTGTACTTCTAAGAGGTCAGACGAACCTAGGCTAGCTCAGAATCTGACTTCCTCAACTTGAAGATTTGTATGCTTTCATACCTAGGAGCCTTTAAAAAATATGCAGTAGTTCATCAGCATGTGTCAGTCGCAATTTCCCAAAGCAAAGATTTGCTGACATCCGTCCACATTTTTCTGGTCAGCAATGAAATGTGGCTTTAATTTAGTTGAGTTTACCTGTATTGCATGTGGGAGAATTATTATCAAATATCATTCCGATTCACTGTGCATGAGCCTTTATAATAGATCGACCAATTGCTTTTCTTCACAACCTGAATGAACAAGAAAGAAAGAGGAGCACAGAGCAAGGAAGAAGAGGCAGAGGGGACGACCCCCCTTGCAGACACACAGCACCACCACCTGCATTGTTCCAACCTGTGACAATACATTATCATCACCCCTGCTGCCAATATGAACCGGGAAATCACCCACTACAGCCTGAGATAAGCCCACAGTGAGCACAGTGGATTCTTTGAATACTGTGAGGATAACATTAGCCTACCCCCTAGTGGTTATTATTCATAACTGCAGCCTGAGACTCATGGGTATGACTGAATGTCAACAGCAACTCATACAATCAATCTCCATTGGTAACACTCTGTGGTCTATGCAGTAGCTGTGGAAGAGAAGGCCTAACACTCTGCCTGTTCTATCTGATACACATAGTATGTCAGCACTATCACCCATTACTGTATATTTTTAGTCCATCTCTGTCATTATCATTGGTCAGCATGAAGTGCAGGAGCCAGTCAGTTAGTGCTGTCAACCACAGACTCACATGGTAGCCCAGAGGGCAGGAGAGAGTGTGCATGTTTGCTTTCCACTGAAAAACACACACGCAGACACACATGCTCAGGGCGCTATGCAGACACTTTACGCAGTCCCTCTCACTGCTGCATTCTTTTTCTTCTGCGTGTTCTCCAGATGTCGTGTCCTCTTCGTCACCCCGTTCCTTCGCTTCGCTCTGCTCGGTTCCCCCGCCCGGAGACTTGTCACAGCCCCTAACCGCATCAGGAGCACTGCTAGATTGGATATACATGATCTGTCCATCCATCAATGGGTAGAGGGAGAGAGGGAGAAAAAGAGAGAAATGGTAGTCTATCTGTGAAGAGTGAGATAGAGACATGGAGAGGAGAAAAATAGGGATGGAGTGTCATTTGCAAACTTAAATAACACATGGCAAAGAGCATATTTCCGGACAAACAGACATATTTAAATGATATTTTTACCCAAGATATATTACCTTTCATGTACACTTATATTCAATTTCATACAGTAAAAAAGAAATACAAAGTGCTTTCTCTCTGCTTTCTATGTGAAATTCTAATTCATGTTTCACAGATTGCTCATGCTCCTATTAGGGTCAACAATGTGATTAGTGATAATGAATATCTGTGGAGAAGTGGACTGGTTACATCTGTGCTACCATTGGATACAGTGCAAACTTTTTCCAGTGAAGTGCAAGACAGTTTTCGACTTCATGTGTCTCAGTCCCTCATCATCTGTTTCTCAGTGAAGGTTAGCTGGTCAGCGGTGAATCACCTCTCCACTTTTTCTCTTCTATTGTGAGCAGATGAGCTGGAACATGTGTGTTATGGCCCCTGTAAAATGTGATACAACATCGACATACACTGTCCAAACCTCTGGGAGATGAGATTATGCTTAGGTTTATGTAATTATCTGCAGGTGTTTCATGTTGGCAAGATTATACTCTGTCAAAAATTAAATTAATCAAACTGAGCCATAGTCTGCACAAAATGATTTGACAAACTATGGGATATCTGTTTTTAAAAAAATAGTAATTTCTCATATTCACACCCGCATATGTATAAATGTCATTTTTAACCATGTTCTGAATATTATATTTAGTGTATTTGATGTAAGGTGAGATAATATATGTGATTATAGACTATTAAGCTTTGTTTCACTCTTTAATACCAATCGTCATGAGAGCAGTAGAGATGCTTTTATGACCTCACTAAATGTGTGGATGCAAATGATAGTCATTTTTTTCTTCAGCTGCCAAATAAATAAATCTAAATACAAAACATAAAAGCTGACTAAAATGAAAACAACGCAGCTCCTATTTCTATTTGTGGTATTGCCTCTTACAGCTACAGACAATGTACTGTCATGACTTTGTTTGATGTTGAATATACAGTATAAAGAGGGTTCAATCTGGGGTTGCCCTAACACTCCATCGTTTTATCTTGCGATATTCATCTATGTCTGCTCCTCTGTCTTTTCCATACATTTCCAAGTGATGCTGTATCATGAGCACATCTGTTTGTCTCCTCCTCCTCTCTCCTGTCTCCATCTTTCTTTCCTTCTTTTCTCTGTCTCCTTCCTTTTCTCTTTCTGTTTTCCTCCCACCTTTACCTCTGCCTTTTCCTATCTTTCCTTCCATTTTCATACTGACACCCCCCCCCCCACGCCTCTCTCTCCCTCTATCCTCATCTTCCTTTCTCTCTGTCCCCTCTCCTCTCTCTCTCTCTCCGCTCTGCGCTGATGAATTGCCTTCCCCTCCCGGTGAACTCGACCGATAATCCTGGGGAAGCAGTAAAAGACCATCGATCAGCCCTGCAGACAGGCCCACAAGCCACAGCACAGGAACAACACACTAACAACAAGACATTGCACTTGGCTCTCAATGTATGTATATATGCTCATGTATGCACAACCATGAGTGTGTGTGCATGAGCAAGTGTTTCTATACAGGCAACATGTACACATACAGTATGTGCACACTTAATGCATGTGCCTTTTTAGGATGAGAAGGTTGCAGCTCAAACTAGGATATGGTTTTGTCTTTATGTCCCACACAATAGATGTTTTTGCGGAGAGCGGAGCACTGCTTGTTGTGTTTCATGTACTATGTTTAGCTACATTTGTCACTCGCATGCTTAGCATACACTGAAGAGTTCCCTCTGTGCCCATCCTGCTTCCTCATGTGATCAGCCCCCTGCTGTGTTTCATCCGCTTGGAATGTATGCATATATAGACTGACTTAAATATCTGTGTGCGCAATTGTTGTGTATGTGTAGCTGTGTCAATATCTGTGTGTTTGTCTCTTGAATGTGTACGCTTGTCAGCGTGCGTGTGTATACTATTTGTATATGTATGCAGCACACACAGAGGTCATAAATCATCCAGCATTCTCTTAGGCCCATCCTGAAGGAGAAGGGAAGAGAATGCTCATGGTCTTGGGCAAAGCTTGATGGCTATGAAATTGACCAACTGATTGATTAATACAATTAATTTTGCGCCATGCTTTTATGGCTGAGCAGCCAAGCGATCATTAGTTTGAAACAAGCAAGTGAAGACAGCTGGATTGTTTTATAATTTCCACTGAAACATAGCAAAGGACTAGATTCTGCTACAGGCTTAGGGTAATGATAAGCTACTGGCTATTGGTTTAAGTTATATGACATGATATGATAGCTTAGACTGTGCAAAGTCATGTATGACATCCATTCATCTTCATCCTGCATTTTGCACACAAAAATAAGCCAAGTTGAGCAATTCAAGCACAAGCCAGCCAATGGTCATTATTCTATCCCCCTAAATATGACAAATGGAAGAGTACTTCTATTGAATCCCATTCTTTACATGCCATATTACAACACACTGCTGTTCGCCAGTGTAGAGGAGCTTGACCATAAAAAGCCAGTTGCTCAGAAAATATATCTCTTCTTTGACAACCGGTGAACTGGTTTTCATTGAGGAGGCTCACCATTCATACTTTATCTCCCTTTTTATTTTGGAACTGTTTGTGAGTTGTCCTTCAGTGCCTTTCTCTCTGCTGCTTTTGTTCCTAATGTACTGGCAAGGCTGACTTCATTAAGCCCTGTATGCGGCAAACACATTTATGTCCTATTTTCATTTTTCCTATTTCATTTTGCCGTGATACACCACAGCACTGCCACCAAAGCGGAAAATAAAGCCTCTATCAGGCTTGGAGCTATGTACTGTTTGTGAACAAGGTGACACCTTGTGGCTGAAGCTGAGAACTGCAAAACCCCCTGAAATCCAACAAATACTAGGAGAGGACCAGCTGATGCATACTGTACAATGCAGCTTGTTCCCACCAGCTGAATGAACCTACAATTATGGGCAATTTTCAACTGACAGTACAATGCCTGTGCAGAACTCGCACTCCACAAACCTCAAAAGACACCTGCAACAGGTATCTGTGGTATTTTGCAGGTATGAGGAGGCGTTCCAGGCCCTGATTCTTATAATACTTGAGGAATGACTTAATGTGAGGGCGTGTGAAGGTGCGTGTGTCCCTGTGTGTTTTCCTGAGAGTGAAACGCCACCATGGACATTGACAGATCGCAGGGGAATGTTCAATTGCAGGTTGTTGCGTCTTGCTGTCATTGGGCTCATCTGTCACAGGGCAAGGCTAGCTGGGAGGCAGGAGGAGGCAGGAGTGAGGGGCGTCACTCCTACCTCAGATGATGATCACACCAGGGCTCCTGCCAAGCCAGCTGCTGGCCCTGTCTTGCTCCTGTGGTCCCTTGGAATTCTTCTCCTTTACAATCAGCTCCAGTGCAATAATATCACAGGTTTGATAGAATACACTTAAGAAAGCACTCTGGAGCAGCGGGGGATTTTCCCACTTGAGCACACTACAGCTTTGTATCTTTATCTCTCTATCTTTTGGCCAAGTTACTGTGTTGACTGCACCAAAGCTTTGTAAAGATTAATTTGGCAGCTTGAAGGATAGTTTTGGCTGCATGATGAGACATTACTTGCTACAAATGCCACACACAGATGCACTGCCTCAGAGATGAGTCAATATCAAGCCCTGCAGGAACAGAACTGATCTGACCTGCTTTCTTCTTCTCTCTCTCATTTCATGCTTCTCTCTTATCAGCTGTGCTCTCCAGTAACCTTTCTTGTGTCTTTCCCACCTAGCTCATTGCTTCCTGACCCTTCCTTCTCCTTTGTTTCCTCTTCCTGTAAAGAATCTGGTGTTGTCATCCCGACACAGGGCTGCACTTTCACATGGGCACCCTCTACAGTCAAGGCTGGGAAGTGTCTTTGTTGTTACATGAGAAAGGAAACAAACAGGAAGGCCAATTACAGCCCAGCAGTCATCTATCTGTCAACCATCTGACAGGAACATAGCACAGCCAAATATATGACTCCCCCATAAATCACAGCATCTCATTCTAACTAGCCTGTCTTGTGTGAGTAATTAGTAGTATCATGCAGAAGCATTTCCACGTCCCGAAATACCATTAGATCATTTTACTTTTGATTTTCAGTCACTTTCCTCCAAAACCCACACACTCAAATAGCCAAATGTTCCTGAAAATTATATGCATAAAACTGATTTAGGAGGCACTCAGGAAATCGATCATGCAACAGAATCATTTAATGTTTAAGGAAGGGCCTTATGATTTGTGGATGTTGAAACAGAGTTCATATTCCACATTTAAAGATTAAAAAGAGGACCTTGTATTTTCATAGTGAGCACTAACCGCCTCATACCCCCTTGCAGCAGTCCCACCCTGAGAGCTCCATTGCTATTGCAGATGCTTTATGACGGGCAATTTAGCTTCAGCTGCTATCTGAGCCATCTCAGGAATGGACGCGCTTAGAATCAAGTGCAATAAAGCAGAGAGGGAAGTGGAGAAAAAGAAGGGGGCTAAGAGAAAATAAAAGGAGACAACAAGCTTGTCTGGACAACCCCTTTGCACAAAAGGTTTTGGGGTAAGGTCTCCTGTGGACACAAACACAAACAATGATATCCCAGGCATTCGGCTAGACAAGATAGAGGCCTAGGCCTACGTGTTTGTTTTCATGGGCTTCCAAACAAGGCCAAGCGTGAATATAAGCACATTTACTTTTTAAATGGAAGAATGTTTACATGTTTATCGAAAATTCTGAAGGTGGATATAAGTGTGTGTTTGTGTGCATGTGTGCGTGTATGTGTGTGTGTGTGTGTGTATGCATGTGTGTATGTGTGTGCGCACGTGTATGTGCATGTGAAACATTTGGTCTTTCACACCGGCTAGGCTTTGTTGAGTCTGCTGAGCTCCAGGAAATCTCCTGAGACGGGGAGACAGATTTACACCCTTCCCCCTGAGAGGGCTTTAGAGCCTGGGACCCAGCAGAGCAACCCAAGGGCCAAGAGCGCCTAGTGAAGAGCAGGGTGATGAGACAGAAAGAGAGGAAGGGGAAGAAAGGAAGGATAAAGGCAGAGCGAAGCAGATAAAATATGGCAGAGGAGAAGGGGGGGGGGGTGGATTGTGATATCGATGGAATGCAACATGGTTGCTATTTGCTTGCCGCCCTTTGCCTCCACTTACGTACTCTCTTTCTCCTGTACCTTGTGTCTCTCACCCTCGATTTATCCCTCCAGCTCCTCCACACATACACACACACACACCCCACACACACACACACACACCCCCACACACACATATGCAAAAACACACATGCACAAAGAGAGGTCATAAATCTGCCAGTGAGTGCTGCTAGGATAGAGACACCTAAGACAGGCCTATGCTGTGTTTGGAGAGAATGCAGATGTACCTGCCTCCAGCACATCTTCCTCTGTCCCTCTTTCTCTCCCCCGTTCTACTCCTCTTTGGCCCTTCATTTTATCCTTTCGATCTGTCTCATATTCTTAACCCCTTTCAACCTTCCTCCAGCATATCTATCCACTCCACCCAACTCCCTTTTCTGCACCCTTGCCTTTGGTCTCACTTTAAGGGCCGGCACTTTCCCACTTAGGGGGACAAAACACTCCAGCTGAGTCTCAGGCTATTGTTGAGACCAAGCCAAAGGATGCACAATAGGACCAACAGAAGGAGATACATGGCTCACACTACAGGCGGCACCTTGTGGAGAAGTAATGGTAACAAATATAAGGACTATACAAGCTGTTTGCTGCAGTTCCCCTGTCTGAGAACCAGTATCCATCATCCTGTGACAGGTCTAACTACCTGCTGAGTGATACCTGATGTCCTAAGATGAGCTACATTCATAACTACCCACTTCTACATGATATGTCTGGGACATATGTCCCTGGATAGCACAAAAGAAAAAGATAAAGTCTTGAGATGGTTTCATGTTTGCAAAGAATGTAGAATTGCAATTGTAGCTGTATGTATTGAGGAGACCTATTTAAACATCTTTGTTAACCAGGCAGGATAATAACCAGCTATGGCTTGCGTTTCAGCCCATCTGTATTGACTGTGATGGCCTCCAGACAAAACAGACCTACAAACACATGTACACAAAGCAGTAACCACCTATGCCCTGACATTATCACCAAGCCAAGCATCTTCTCCTTGCAAACATAAGGCCTGAAACAGAGGCGCACACACGTAAACACATCCCGTCCAAACAGACGTGGCCTGTATGACCTGATTTACAGTGATGTAAACGGTTTAAGCCGCACATCTCACTCCAACACCTAAACACCTGACAGGCCTCTCATAAATAAGGCTGGCCAGAGACTCCCACATAATTTACACCTTGGCTATCTCCTAAGCTAACATGTAGCAGGTCTCCACTCCATATTTCACCACTCAGAGCCCACCACTTACTGGCAAAGATAGAAGTGCAAAAAGTCCAGAAGCAGGGGGCAGGGCGACTTCAAAAGCTCACAAGAAAGGTTTGGATTTTAGGATGTGGTGTTAGGATTGAGGTAAAATCTGTGTGTGTGTGAGGGTGGGTGCATGCATGAGAGTCACCGTGGCCCGGGGTGTAGCCGAGTCGAGTCTAGCCACGCCCCTGCTCAGATCAAGGCTCACAGCCAGGAGTTCCACTTCTACGTCTGCCATAAATCGTCTTGCCTTTGTCTGTTCCCTCTTTCTCTGGCTGAAACTTATCCTCTTCCATTAAGAGTGATGGATCAGTAGCTCTCAGGGCCCAAGACGCTTTGAGCCTCAGGTCCTTACTAATACTGTACACTGCAAATGTGAAAGAAATAATCAGATTCTTCACCTTTAGTATTAGCAATACGTGCATTTGTCCCAAAAATAAAACACATTCATGGTTTTCGGTATATATTTTTTACCAGTAGTTTGTATATTTATGGGATATGTGACATTTGATTATCTAAAAAACACTATACTTAATAAATAATAACATGATTGTTTAATTTTTATTTTGTTCATTATCTTGATCATTTTGTTCATATTTTTTAATTTTCATGAATGTTTTCTACATTTTTGTTCATTTTTGGATCATTCTCTTCACTATCTTAATTATTTAGTTCATTTTTTTCATTTCCTTTAGGATTTTGTGCATTTTTGCTTGGTATTTCAGTTGCTTGTTTTGACATTTTGTTTCAAATTCTGTACATTTTTGCATAATTTTGTCATGACCTTTATTATTTGGTATATTTTTGTTCATTTTTATGACTGTTTTGTGCATTTTTTATACATTTTTGGATTATTTTGTTCACTATCCTAGTTATTTAGTTAATTTTGTGAATTTTGTGCTCGGTGTTTTGTTTGTGTTGTTAATTTCGGACATTTTGTTGCATATTCTGTTCATTTTAACATATTTTTTTCATTATCTTGATTATTTAGTTCATTTTTGTTTTGGCGCCCCAAGATACGGGAGCAATTGCTCCACAACAAAATTATAAAATAAAAGGGATAAAACACTGCACTAATCGTGTAAAATATAATCATGTTGCACATCAAATTAAACAGGAGAAACTCTGCTACAAGCTAGTATAATTGATATTTGCACACATTTAATTGTCAAAATAGGTTGGCATGTTTTAAAAACATGCCAACTTATCCACGGCTGTTTTGTGCATTTTTTGTTCTTTTTTGTTTGTTTTTTTTGTTTTCATTTTGTTGATTATTTTGGACATTTTGTTGCATATTTACTTCATTTTTTAATTATTTTATTCATGATGTTGGTTATTTTGTTATTTTCCATGACTGCTATGTGAATTTTTTTGTTCTTTTCATTTTGTTGATGATTTCACACATGTTGTTGCAAACTTTGCTTATTTTGTTATTATTTTGTTCCAATTCCTGATTATTTCATTGATTTTTGTTAATTTCCATAACTTTTGTGCATTTTTTGTTTGTTCTTTTCATTTTGTTGATAATTTTGGACATTTCCTTGCATATTTTGCACATTTTCTGACTATTTTTTTCATTTGTGTAAATTTCCATGACTGTTCCATTCATTTTCTGTTCAATCTTTTCATTTTGTTGCATATTTTACTCACTTTGGTTTTTTTTTGAGTGGGATTTTTTCATTTGGGTTTATTTTGTTTTTTTTTTGGTGTACAGAATTGTCCATTTCTGTGACTATTTTGTTCAGTTTCTGTTCATGTTTTTCTTATTGTTGATTATTTTGTTTATGTTCCTTGCTTGTTGTTTACTTATTTTCTTAATTATTTTCCATTTTTTTCCATTCTGGTTCATTTGGTACCCTGTGTCCTACATATTTGATTATTATCTTGGTTATTTTGACCATTTTAGAGATGATTGGATTTTTCTTCCTTCAGTGTGATTCATTTTATTGATTATCAATTCATTTTTGTTTGTTTCATAGATGATTGTGTTAATTTTAGTGACATGGTGCTTATTTGGTTTATTAAAAATAATAATGACCAACATAAGTTCTGTCTGGATTTCTATACTTGTTATTGTCTCTTGCATTCAAAGAATAAAATACATTAAAATACATAATGTATGCATTAAATTACAGTACAACAGTAGATAATATGTCAGCTTATAATGCATTTTTTGTGCAATGTTTGACTCATTTTTGCTAATTTCCTTTATTCTGATGCATCTTTTGTTCTTTATTCTGATTATTTTGTGGGTGCCTTTTTTTCTAAATTTTAGCTTATTTTGTTATTTTGTGTACATTATTCTTAATTTCCTTTATTATTTGATTATTGTTCAGTTTGATTTTCCTGATTACTACGTTCATATTTTTCAAGTGATTGGTTATTTTTGTTCATTTCACTGACTTGTTGCTTATTTTGTTCCTCCTGATTTTATGCTACAAATCAAAATGGCCTTAGGTCAAAATGCATGTTATTAACTTTTACCTTTAATGAAAATAACACATACAAAGAAATATATATAAATTAATTTACAGGAAAAAGTAGAGAATATATAATTTTTTAATCATTGTCCTAGTTTCTTATCATGTTCATTCTGCTGCATATTTTGTTCAGTTTGATTTAATGTGGTAAATGAAAATGACACAATGTGTTCAATCATAATTCATATACATTTTATTATCTCTTTGAATCAAAGAATGAAAAAAATCAATCAATTTCTGCTGCTTATTTTGTTCATTTTAAATTCATGTGGAAAATCAAAAATGGCTACAACACGTTGCATTTTAATTCACATGTGCATTATTATCTTGTAGAAGGGTTATAAGGGTTAAAGGGATTATTAAGGTGCAATATTTTGTAGTCATGTGTGCAACATATGGCTCTTGTTTTTTTTCCTTTTGCATTCAATGTTGGATTGTCGATTCTATTCTATTCTATTCTATTCTATTCTATTCTATTCTATTCTATTCCATTCTATCCTGATGAGTAAAATGCACACATATGTTATATGTGGGTACATTTACAGTTAAAAATATTATAACATTATGTAAGCTTATAATAATTTTTCTCCGTTTTAATTATTTAATTAGTAGTTTTAGCATTAACATTTGCATTTGCAATGTTAATAATTTGCAACACAGGTAAAAACAGTATATATTTTATTACTTTCAGATGCAGCCTATAGAGTAGCGATTGCCTGTTGAATTTGGCAGCATCTTTGCGCCCTCTGGTGGCTGTTTGCTGCAACTGCATAGTGAGGTTCTCGGGTTTTTCAATGTGGATCTGTTCAGCTGTTCCTGCTGACATTAACTGTAAACTAACCAATACATCATTTTACATGTCAGTCACACCTGTAAGATGATAAAAGCGGATTAACAGATAATTCATTAACACTTCAAATTGCTGTAAAATATCACTGTAAATAAAACTGAACAAAAAAGAAGCCATGTTGACGTTGAGCTGCAGGCGTCGAAGAGACATAAGCCTGTTTTTTCCCACAGTACAGAGAGACAGATACTATTTTGGCAGGAGATGTGACACAACGTCTCCACATGTTACAACAACGGCCTCAGATCAGCAGCTGGGGGTGGGCGTGTCTGTGGCACTGGGAATTTACTTCAAACCTCTGCGGCAAAAACACAAGAAATATGGTTTGATATGACTGCACGTGTTAAAGTAAGGGTAATTAAAAAGGTTAATTAAGTATTGGTTATTGCAATATATTTAAAAATGACAAAATACTGATAGATCTATTTGGCAATGACAGTGACATCCGAGGAGTTTCCAAGAGTGAAGAGTTTGTAGGGAATCAACATATTTTAGTCAAGGACCTGGGCAGGGGGGGAGGTAGTGGGAATTTGTCCCATCTGTATTAGTAAAACTTGAACAAAATAACTCCTGTTTAAACGGTATGATACATATATTTACATGGTACATAGCATTTTTGCTTTAAACTACCCTACTTTACATAAATTATGTCAGTTTTGTCTATTGTCTGGTTCATTTTTGTTTATTTTCATCATTAATTTGCCAATTTACATGGATTATTCTAGATTTTTTTGGATTATTTTGCTCAATTGGGTTTAGTTCTGTGATTTAAGGCTTATTTGGTTCCACTGGATGTATGATTTCATTCACAACAAAACATTAAAATTGAAGTGAAGAAATTAAAATATGTACAACACATTAAATCTTCATCCTTATACATGATATTATTTTATATACAAAAGCAATATGCCTGAATTTGTTTAGCATGTACCAAATAAATTGAACCAAATTGAACCAAACAAATACAAATAGGTTAAAACGAGCCTTGGGGTAAGTCTTTATCCTTATACATGTTATTATTTTATATTTAAAAATTTCATATGTGGATTATTTTAGCATATACTAAAAATGTAGATGGCTCTTATGCTGATCCTTATTTTGTTCCTTTTTTAACATTATTTTATTGGTTATTTTTTTTTCATTTTTCTTCATTTTGTCCTTTATTTTATTTATTTTGTTCATTTTCTGGAGGATTTTGTTCATTTATGTTGATTATTTTGGATACTTTGTTCATTTTGTTGATTTAGTGTATATTTGGTTTACTTAGATATATTTTTGTTCAAAGTAATACAATAAATAGGTAAAAACAAATAAAATAAATATAAATATTAGGTTTTTTTAATCTTCCATCCATCCATTTTCATCCATCCATCCATTTTCCACCCCTTAATCCTCGTGAGGGTTGGGGGGGTGGAGGGGGGGAGGTTTGTCCCTCACGAGGATTTGTCCCTTGATTTTTTTTCCCACATTTTTGTTTATTTTGCTCATTTTCTGGAGTATTTTGTTAATTCACATACATGATGTCATTTTATTTCATTCATTTTTTGGATATTTTGTTCATTTTGTTGATTTGGTGCTTATTTAGCTCACTTAGATGGGTGCTTTCATTCACAATAATACAATATATAAGTAAAAGTTAAATAAATAATTATAAGTTAAATAAATTGAAATAAGTTAGCTTTTTATTTTTACAGGTGTTATTATAAATGCTACATCTGGACTCATTTGACATACAATGAAAATATAGGTATTACATTGATGCTTATTTTGGTCCTTTTCTTGTTTATTTTTTATGGATTGTTTTGTGTAGGTTCATGTTTCAATCAATCAACCAATCAATCTGATGTTTGGTTTATGTAGTTCATTTTCTGGCTGATGTTGTTAATTCACATTAAAAAATTTGGTTATATGTTCTTATGTTGTGATTTTGTAAGATATTTTTGTTCATTTTGTTGATTTAGTGCATCATTGTTACGCTTTCATTCACAACAATACATCAACTGAGCCCATTTTTATGCAGTAGCAGTAATGGTAGTAGTTAGTAATTTCAATAAATTAGATAGTATGTTAAGATAAATGAGTTGAATAAGAAAAAAACAGTTTGGTCTTCATGCCTATACGTTTGATCATTTTATATGCCATAAAAATACTGTATGTTTCATTTCCACATAAAGTGGAAATCAAAATATTTCCCTGTATGTAGATATTAACATATAAATACAAGCATTATGCTATTTTTTATTATTATTTCACATTTCACATAATAAAACACAAGGGTACATTTGAACAAAAAAACAAAACAATGTGGTGTGTGTAGCTGAAACCTATACAGGCTTATACAAGGAGCCACACTCCAAATACAATACCTTTTTACAGCTCATCTTGAGAAAAAAAAAAGTTTGTCCTATTCATATTCAAAATAAAAGTCGCATTTGCATGAAGATTATACAGTATGTAATCTATAATACGACCACAGAATTACTAATTAAACCAATAATGTTTTTGTAATTTAAAAGTGTCAAATGTATTTTATAACGTCATTTTAGTGCTAAACGAATTTATACAAAATTTGTTATTTATCATTGTTATTTGACAATTACAATTTATATTTTAAGACAACTCATTAAAAAATGTTTTTTACTAATTGGTAACAAGGATTAAGGGGTATAAAATGGATGGATGGTATTGATGACAATTTCATAACATCTCCATACTCATTCCATAATTTGGCCCCGTGATATCTAAAAGAAAATTGAACTTGAGATTTTATACATAAAAAAAGATGAAAATTTATTGCTTTTCTGTTTTTGTAAGAATGAGCTTTACATTTCTTAACAAAATATTTATTAAAGATATGTGGAGATTTACCCTATTTCATAAACAAGTACACATATCTGATAAATATTAATGTCATAAATATTTAGTAGGTGCAGTTTTGAAAAAAGTGGTGCACTTGGTGCAACATGATTAAAGAACATTGCCAAGCAAACAAATGCCTTCTGTTACAGTAATATTGACTTTAAATAAATTGGGAAAGTACTTGCCCATACAATATTACACTAGGTTAAATATGGATAAATTAAAGTATAATATAATTTTAACATTACTGAATTATGTACATAACTTCTTATTTTTTTCATCATGCCAAGAGATTTGGAGACTTTATTGCAGACAAAACTAATTTGCTCTTTCCATAACAGGTTATCATTGACCTAAACACCCAGATATCTGACATTGCAATTTCCTCATTTTGTACACAAATTTTAACTTCTTCAGGTTTGTATTTCTTTTTTCAAGCAAATATCATAAAATGACATTTTTTTTACATTTAATGATGCCTTATAAGCTTGAAACCAAATGGAATATTTTAAGAGATCCTCATTTAATTTTAATGTAAGGGTATTCACGTCTCTGTGAGAGATTAAGAGGGTGGTGTCATCTGCAAACAACAGTGGAAGAGTAGATGTAGTTACTGCAGTAAGATCATTAATATATACAAAAATAAAGGTCCTAGTATGGATCCTTGAGGAACACCATAATGAACTGAATTTCTTTTAGATTCATAGCCATTCATAAAGACATACTGATGTCTATTTATAACATAATTGCATAACCATTTATGAACATTTCCATCAAAACCATACTTATATTATTTACTCAACAATATTTCATGGTACAGCATGTCAAAAGCTTTTGACACGATGCACCATGTCTAAAAACACACCTATTGTGTATTCATTATTTTTTAAAGCTGTATGTATTTGATCAGTAAGTTCAGTAAGAGCCATGTACGTAGAACATTTTTTGAACTCATACTGATAATGATAAATATTATTATGTTCATTTAAATGTTGAATCATTCTTTGGTAAATCAATTTTTCTAAAATTTTTGAAAAACGTGGTAATATGGAGATGGGGTGATAATTGGTAAAAGATCTTGAATCACCAGATTTAAACAGTGAGATAACTTTATCAACTTTAAAATCAGCAAGGATAATGCCAATTCTCATTGAGAATGCAAATATAAATGTTAGTTGTTTCTTTACTTCTTATTATTTATTTATTGGTTGCTTTGCTAATTTTGTCATTTATGTTGTTAATTTTCCTGAGTATTTTGTTTATTTACATGGATTATTTTAGATTAATTTGTTCATTTTTGTTCATTTTGTTGATTTGGAATTTATTTGGTTCAATTTGATGTATGTTTTCGTTTACAACAATACA
>JAQQAE010003717.1:0-19774 GCA_029823295.1 Pseudamia nigra | reverse complement strand
TCTTACCTTGGCTTATGACTTGGTAGTGTGTCCGTGGACACTGCACACATCCATAACTGTAAACAACTCCAGAGACCCGAGCTGTCAGCTCTTAACACAGACAGAGGCTGCTAACAGCTGTTAGCTGTGTCGACGTGGCCCGGGCAGCGCTGTGTCCGACCGTGTTGACACAGCGTCAAGCTGGCGTGTCCAACCGCTAGCGCTCTGACTTCCGGGTCCTTCGCGTCGAGACCCGGAAGTGACGCATACGTGACCCGGGCGTAGACACGTCTCCTTTTGTTGTGCAAATTTTTTTTTGTTGTGCGGTTCAAATTTTTTGCTGATTTTTTTCTTCGGTATCCGAATTTTTCGTTGTAAGAAGCAGTCGTTGTCCGAGGTTCCACTGTATTATGAACTGTAGATTAACTGTTCATTCCTCATGTTGAGGAACATGCTGCACACATCAAATTCAAAATGAGTGAGATTGTATTCAGTTGAATATAGGTGGAAAAGGATTTTCAAATCATTGCATTCTGTTTTTATTCACATTTATTCACCAAGTGAAGACCACGACACATTGTTTTGTGGCTAATTTATCTGTCAAAGGAAATGTTCTGTCAAAATTATACATGTTCATGTCAATAATGACATGAATTTTCTATTATTAGTACTAATAGTCATTAGTACTAGTATAGTTTGCTCTATGTACATAAAGGGTCATTACACCTTTAAGAAAAGCACTTACTCATATCAGAGTGTTTAAGGAAGGAACTATGGTGTGCTGGCTTCTGGAAACACTCCTAACACTAACCCTCCTCAACACACACAGACACACACACACACGGGCAGTCAGCTTCTGTGTTTGTTCAAAGCCTGTGGTTAAAAGCTGATCTTTGACATGTTGCAGCTTTTATTGACTGTGTGTAATATGGTGAAGAGACAGAGACCAGAGGACGTCATAGAGACAGAGATTATGCTGCACAAATAGGAATATGAATCTAGTCAGAGTAGGTTGTATACTGTATCTGTATTTGCATCTTTTATCTCACTGATATCCATTCTAATCACATACATGTAGGTTTTATTTGAGCATCAGGTGAAGATGTGTGATCACACGTTCTGAGGATCCTCCTGAACATTCTGAACAGCAAACATTTAATTTTCTCTGAATGTGTCATTTGTACTTTTCTGAATATGTTTGTAAAGGGAAAACAGAGTAATTAAGAAAATGAAGAAAAAGGAACAAAATAATGAACAAATTAAACAAAAATGAACAATATGACCAAAGGTATTAACAAAATTAACCAAATAATACCTGTGCAGTGATGTCATTTATCTAATAAGATTTAACACAGATTTAACCTGATACAGTATGTGATTAATATCAGCTTCCACTGCTGTTTTATTACATATACATGTGCCATTTCAAACATTTTCTTCACTTTGTTGGTTTAATGAGCTATCAGAGTACAAGACATAATTATGATCTGATGCTGTGCTGGGTTCCTTTATACCAGTCAGCTGGTATTGATATCACTGTCTTCAATATTCATGCTCATACAGTATGTAATGCCCCACTTTCTTTTTTCATCGTATCCATTTCAGTCTATATAACAAATTCCACATTAACGAAACAGATTAAAATTAATCCATAAATGTCTGCACAAGCTTGAAATTTCCTCAAAAGATGTTTCATCCTGAGGAGGATGAATCCCAGTACAGTGGTGCCCCGGATAACGGATTTAATCCATTCCAGCGTCACAGCCGTTAGCCGCTAGCCTTTGTTAGCTTGGCTAATGGCTGCTAGCTTCTGGGTCTTTCACATCCGAGACCCGAGACCCGGAAGTGACTACTTGTTATCAATTTGTTATCTACTTGTTATCTACTTGTTAGTAAATTTTTTTGCAGTTTTTTTCCATGGTATCCAAATTTTTTGTTGTCAGAAGCATTCGTTATCCGGGGTGCCACTGTAGGTACGTGTGTGGGGGGTGAAGTAATCTATGGAAATGCAAGCACGGATTATTATGTACAAATTTAGTATGATTTGTGTATGTGAATGTGTACAGAAATATACAAAGAATGAAACAAGTTATAAGTGTGAAACTATCATGTGTGAGGGAATCCATCACTAGTGAAAGTACATCACATGTGCCTCCTTTTAATTGAGTGTCATGACTTTCAATAAACTCCCACTGTGCATGGAGGTTCCAAATGTTTGTGGTGGCATGATGAGGATTTTCGTCCTGACTTCTGACATTTACAGGTAAGGTTCCAATGTGTTGTCACTTCTAGCTCTCACTAATTCTTTGAATTTATCTGTTATGCTAGTACCAATCCATTATGCTAATGCTTTGACTTGCACCTTTATGCACAAGAGCATCCAGTGCATCTGCAGCATCCACATCATCCATTTCTCACAGCAGCATGTGTTGCTCCAAAATCTATATATGTACCTTTTAGCATTAATGGTGCCTTCACAGATGTTCCAGTCACCCCCCCCCCCCCCATACCATCACAGATGGAATGTCTTTGCAGATATCTAGGGGGCATCTGGGCAACAAGACTGGTTCCAGAACATGGATACACAGATTAAAGGGACTTTGACAAATGTCATGTTTAATGCATCATACAGAAAGACACACGATGGCAGGACAGACTAGTGAATAAGGCTGGATGCTGGAGACAAGCTGGACTAACTGCTGGATTCAATGAAGCTGTGGTGGACAGATGCACACGGAAGACATCGAAGCAAATACTGTATGTCCAACCCACACTATCATGTGCACCTCGTCACATCGGACCAGATGCTGAACATTATATAAAAACAGACTGAGACTGCTTTCAGTTTTGTTTTGCATTTCACTCATTTAATTTAAAAGTACAAATAACTGTCTGATTCTCTCAATGTTCAATATCAGCGTGGCATCTTTATGGTGAGAACATCTTTGACCACATCTTTCACTGCCCGCTTTAGGAACATTCATTTATCCAGTGTGAGGTGAGGATGATCATAGTAGTTTTTCCTCCTGCAGCAGAATGATGATGTCATGAAATCATCATAAAGGAAGAGACAGAGGTGGATGGTTTCCTAGGGTGGAATCAAAATGATGCATGGAAGCATATAGTACACGCACGCTTTGGTGTCAAAGCTTTGGAGACACTGTGTCACTCTGCTTCCTTAAGAGACATGGACACAATTCATTCCCAGTGAACCTTCATGTGTCTGTTGGGTTGGAGTGAGCTGCAGCATCCACACCAGTCCTGGTTCTTCACAAGTGCAGGTATTAGAGACAGTGTCTTACAAAACATGATTTATGTTTACATCATCTACCTTTATGGCACAGTTTTGTTCTATCAAGTACAAATATTCATGCATTTTAAATAATGTACAGTATGTGCAGTATGCATGAAAAGTACAAGTGTTTTCACACAAATAAGATTATGGATTACTGCATTTTATTCGTTAATACAGTAATGTGATATAAGATGATTTACATTGCAACATGTTCTTGTATTTTTTTATATTGTAATTGTTATAATTATTTAAGGATGTCCAAATAAAGACATAAAAAAGTCTCCAGCTGATCCAAAATTCTGCAGAACGAGTTTTAACTGGAGTCAGAAGGACAGGATCATATTTCTACAATACTAGCTTCTCTTCATTGGCTGCCTGTAAAATTTAGAATAGAATTTAAAATCCTCCTCTTTAACTTACAAAGCCCTAAACAACAAGGCTCCATCCTATATCAAAGACCTTATTGTTCTCTATAAACCAATCACAGCTCTCTGCTGTCAGAGTGCAGGTCTGCTTGTGGTTCTAGAATTTCTAAAACTAGACTGGGAGGCAGAGCCCTCAAATACCAAGCTCCTCTCCGCACCCACACTGGAACCAACTTCCAATGTGGGTGCGGGATGCAGACACACTCTGTACCTTTAAAACTAGGACTAAGACGTTCCTTTTTGACAAAAGATATAGTTAAGTCTAGGTCAGGCAAATCCTTAATCTTCGCTTAGTTCTGCTGCATAATCCTAGGCTGCTGGAAAACAGTGAAGCACTGAGCTTTGCTTTCTACGTACCTCTTTCTTTATCTCCTTCTTTAACTCTGTCTCCCACCAGCTCCCTCTCTCCTTCCCTCTCTCCCTCTACATATTCTCTCTCCATTGCTCACCTTCTCTCTCATCGCCTCTCTTTCTCTGTCCCTCTCTACCCCACTTTCTTATTTGTTATTTTTGCAATACTGTGATGCTAACTTCATCTTCTCTGGAATTTGTGCTTCCACTTGATCCACCTGACTTTTTTACACACTGCTAAAGAGTGGCTCCTTCGTAGAACACATCCCATACAGACTCAGTAACTGCTGTGACCAGGGTTCAGCCCCTTGACATATGCCTCCACAGAGTGAAATTCAGTGAGAATCATTTGCATCATTTCATCAGATTTGAGGTGGAACTTTTCGTTTGATTTTTGTTTTCCATTTCAGAGTTTTTTTCAACCTACTCAGTTTAAGAATAACTTGAACTCATAGCTACAGTATAAGAACACAGGTACAAACAATTTTGCAGTTTAATTATCTGAGTTAGACATGTCTTCTGACATTTCTAATGAAAAACCATCCGAAAATGCTTTGGACGATATTGGTGAATGAGTGTAAATTACATAAAACAAACCTCTAGCAACAGGACCTGGTTGGCATCCCATGTAAAAGGGGCCTTAACAACAAACATGGGGCACAATTCCATAAAACGTAGTGAATTTCAGCCAAGGTTTTTGAAAAGTTTCAAAGAAAATGTGTTTGCATAAATGCACATAGAGTAGAGTGAATACACTAGGCTGCATAGTGTTGTCATAATGTGGATCGGTTCACTATATTACATGTAGGTATGAAAAGGTATTAGAAAGTACACCATCCTTGTTAAGAGTTTCATGAAAAATGTTTGTTGATTGGAAGGTTGGAGAGGGATATTCAATTTATTGTTTCCTTAGACAATGTTTATTGTAATACTTCAAGAATACATACTAAGTGCTGCAATCTCTGATGGTGTTCCTGAACACCATGCAGTGATTTCCAGTAGAGAATTATGCCTGTTTTTAATGCAGCGCCACCTGAGGGCTTGACACATTCAGTTTTGACCTTTGGCCTTGTCTTTTGCACAAAGAGATTCCTCCTGATTCTTTGAATCTTTTGAAGATGTTATACACTGTAGATACACATCAGAGTCTTCACAATTTTACTTTGAGGACCATTTTTCTGAAATTGTTCCCCAGTTTTTAGATGCAGGTAGTCACGAATTGGTGAACCTCTGCCCATTTTTACATGTGAGAATCTCTGCCTCTCTAAAATGCTCCTTTTATCCCCAGTCATGTTTCCTGTTGTCAAAAGCTCCTTCAGTTGTTTGTGATTTGTGTCAGTTACCTTTCTGGCTTTTTGTTGTCCCTGTTCTAACTTTATGAGATGTTTTGCTGCCATCAAATTCAAAATGATCTAATATTTTCCATGAAATGGCAGAATGTTTCAGTTTCATCTGACATGTTGTTTATGTTCTATTGGGAATAAAATATGGGTTTATGAGATTTGCAAATCATTGTATTTTATTTTTATTTACTTTTTACACAGCATCCCTATTACAATGGAATTGGGGTTGCAGCATAATTGAGACCAGTTTCAGGAAGATTTTATTGACTTATATATTTATTTTTGTAGACTTTTTAAAACTTAGCCCAGTACATTTCAGCATCAGTCCTTCATAAGGCTCCATTTACAAAGTGAAAGTAGGTGAAAGTGTGTCAGTTAATGACAAAGATCCCCAGCTAATTCAATTCAAAACTGCTGTAACTGGGTTACCAAACAAAGCAGATATTGGCTTCACAATCCCATGTTTTTGATCTACATTCCTGGCATGTCTATTTTCTTTGAAAATAGACATGCCAGGATGAAATGGGTGTCTATTTTCTCTGAAAATATGGGTGGAAATGGGTGTCTATTTTCCCTGAAAATAGACACCCATTTCCCTGAAACTTGAAGACTTAAAGATTTACAACCTATCCACTTTTGGGATAGGTTGCACAGCTGATTATCAGAAGGGGGCCAATCCAAACTCCCCAATTCTTGTGATAAATGATGCTACTTCTGGAAGACGGATTTCTTCTTGTTAGGACAAAAATTCAAGTACGTGAAAGTGACTGAACCAATTTACTTGAAACTTGCCATGGTTATTGATGACTTAAAGATCTATAGCCTGGTAACTTTTGACATAGTAGGTGTGTGTCATTTTCGATAGGGGGCACTACAGCTTTTATTGAAAAATGCAATATTTTAAAAATAGCTGAACCATTTTCAAACGTGCGATGGTTACCGACCACTTAATAACTATGGCATTAAGATCTACATCATATGAACTCTTGGAATAGGTTGAGCTATTGCTGTTTGATAGAAGGCATTACTACTTCTTTTAACAGAATATGCGATAACTTGAAATTCCGTCCATCATCTTCCTCTCATCCAAGTCAGGGTCACAGGGACAGCAGGCTAAGCAGAGAAGCCCAGACTTCCCAATCCCCAGCAACATAGCAACCTACTCCAACTTCTCTGGGGTCACCCCCAGGTGTTCCCAGGCTAGCCCAGAGACATAGTCCCTTCATCATGTCCTGGGGCTGTCCAAGGAACTTCTTCCAGTGGGACATGCCTGAAACACCTCTCCAGGGAGGTGTCCAGGAGGAATCTGGATCAGATGCCCAAGCCATCTCAACTGGCTCCTCACTGGAGGAGCAGTGGTTCTACTATGAGCTCTGGGTGACTGAGCTTCTCACCCTATCTCTAAGGGAGAGCCCAACTACTGTAAAGTGTAAACTCATTTCAAACACTTGTATCTGTGATCTTATTATTTTGGTCATGACCCAGAGCTCCTTACCATAGGTGAGTCTAGGAACATAGATTGAGTGGTAAATTGAGAACTTGCCTTTTTGTTCAGCTCATTCTTCACTGCAACTGATGAATACAACATCCACATTACTGCTGATGCCACACCACTCTATCTGTCAACTTCCCACTCTATCATTCCCTCACTTGTGAACAAAACCCCAATGTACTTCAACTCCTTATCGGGGGAGGAATTCCTCCCTGCCCGGAGAGGGCATTCCACCCTCTTCCGGCTGAAAACATGACCTTGGACTTGGAGGTGCTGATCCTCATCCTGGCCACTTCACACTAAGCTGCAAATTACCCCAGTACAAGCTGTAGGCCATGGCTCAATAAAGCCAACAGAACCGCATCATCTGCAAAAAAAGTAGCAATGAGATCCTGAGGCCACCAAACTGGACACCTAAGTAAAACAGCCAGGGTGAGGAGCATCTGGTGAAGTACGACTCCCATCTCTGGAGATGCTTGATGGTTTGTCAGAATCGAGGCCAACTGAAAATTATGTTCCATGGCTTCATCAAACTCCTCTTATGCCCAACTTTTAGCCTCTACAACTGCTGAAGCCACAGAATGCTTGGCCTGCCGGTAAATGTCTGTTGCCTCTGGAGTCCCACAAGCCAGCCAAGCTCAACGGGATGCCTTCTTTAGCTTGACAGCAACCTTTACTTCCTGTGTCTGCCACTGGGTTTGAGGATTCCCACTGCAACAGGCACTAACAGCCTTCTGACCACAGCTCCATTCAGCTGCTTTGACAATGGAGGTGCTGAACATGGTCCATTTGGACTTAATGGCCCCAACCTCTCTTGGGACAAGGTTGAAGCTCTGCTTCTGTGGAAGTTGATGGTCTCCTTGACAAAAGCCTCTGCCAGCCATTCCCAGAGCAACCCCACATTATGTTTAAGTACTCCAGGTCTGTCCAGCATCCTCCTCCACCACTGGACCAAACTCACCACAAGGTGGCGATCAGTACCTCCCTTCACCCAAGTGACCAATACATACAGCTGCAGGACAGATGAAATGACTACAAAGCTGATCAGTATCAGTGAGCTAAAGCCTAGGATTCCAGCTTCAGTGTGCATTTGTGGATGCCCTTATGCTCGAACATGGTGTTTGTTATGGCCAAACCATGACTTGCACAAAAGTGCAATAAGAAAAAACACCACTGGGGTCCAGTCATACAAGTGACAAGTTGGGAGCTACAAGCAAGCACTCACCCACTCTCCACTGCTCACCTTGGGCAACTCGAGAGTGGTACTGTATAGTGTCCACCCCCCTTGAGGGTATTGGTTCCAGAGCCCAAACTGTGGAAGGACATTAGCCGACTATTTAGCCAGTATTTCGTTACCTCCCGCACCAGCTTAGGCTCCATCACTGCCAGCAACATGACATTTCATGCCCCTAGATCTAGTTTTGACAGCTTGGGATTGGGCCATTTGGGTCCCTTCCTATGGCTGCCACCCAAGCCAACTGCACCGAACCCTTACAACCCCTGCTGCAGGTGGTGGGCCACAGGAAGTTGGAGTTATGTCCCTTTTTTGACCTGTGTGAAACACAACCCCATGGCTGGAGATCTGGTCAGCAGGCGTCAGCTGATGTGGCCCTCCCCCAGGCCTGGCTCCAGGGTAGGGCCCTTGTATCCCCATACAGGGTAGGATACACTGTCTCCTGGTTTTATTCTTCATAAGGGTCTTCTGAATCAGTCTTAGTCCAACCTGTCACCTAGGGCATATTTGACTTGGGAGCAGGGCAAATTGGCCTGGACAACATAGGATCACACAGGCATGCACACCTCCACCGTAAGGTGGCAATTCAAGGAGTTTACTCAAAAATGTCTGGACCAATTTACACGAAACTTGCCATGTTGATCATTATAAAGATCTACATTCTATCAATTTTGGGATAGGTCGCACTCACGTTTTGATAGAGGGCCTCAGGATCTCACACATAACTTTTCAACCTTGTTTTTAATGTACCATTTCTGGATTTTATGCACTTTGCATGTATTACCTTGTGAAGCACTTTGTGATTCTATATTTGTGAAAGGTGCTGTATGAATAAAATTTACTTACTTACTTACTTTTGTAATAGGCACTACTGCTTCTGGAATTAAGGGCAACTATGTAGAACTTGTGGCTGAGTTATTGTTATAGTTATGGTCCACTTGAAAATTCTACATCCTGTCATCTTTTGGGATTGCAGGGCAATAGCTTCAAAGCCTCTCTCTTCCTCTCAATAATACATATGATGCTAGAATGGTAGTAGTTAAGAGCTTTTTCATTACGTTCAACCTGCAGGTTTCTCTCCAAGTCTTGATATTTTATAATAATTATGTTAAAACAATAGTTCTGAGATGGGAATCATTGTGTTGTTTGGAGAACATAAGTAAGCGATATGTTGCTCCACTGATGCAGATTTGGAATGCCATGGCCCAAAATGTCATCAGTGAAGTCCATCAAACAATCACAGGACCGAGACTGAGAGCATGACTGGAACATTAGTAATGTCTCCATCATCAGAATCTGACGCATTCAGCCTCATCACCCCCCCCCCCCTTCACAAACACACACACACACTCTCCTCTGATGAAACCCCTCCCTCCTCCTGGTGTGGGTTCACTATAAGAAGGCGTTTGAAAGCAAGCTGCTTTCAAAGTGTGTAAAGAGGAGAGAAGAAACCCGAGCTGCTCTGCTGCCGAAGCAAACGACCTGTGGCTCCGACCTGAACCTTCAAAGTCTCCAGAAAGTAAGTCCCTTTATTACTGCACATGTCAAACCTGGGTTTGATGCCCATTGACATGCATTTAAAGAGGGAGACAGGTCATTTATTGAATCATTTGATAAAGTCCTTCAAAGATAAAACCTGTATCATGATAAAATCCAGACAAATGTTTATTACATGTTCATAAGCAGAGACATGGTTGTGTTTTTGTATTTAGTCACGTTTTTAGATTCATAGTCATAACTTAAAGCTTTTCCAGTGAAACAAAACAATTTCAACTTTCTTCAGTGGGTTCACTGTATTAAAATGATTGATCGATTTTACACACATCTGTGGTAAAAATCAAAACTAGAACAAAACACTTAAAGGTTTTAATTGTGTAAGAACCTTATGATTTCAGACTTTGACTTTACATTGTCACTGCTATTTTATGATTTGTTCATTATTGATCATTATCTTGTTAATTTTCTTCACTATTTTGTTCATTTTTCATCATTTTGAATCATTTGGTTGATTATTTTATACATTTTCTTCATTTTTACTTTGATTATTTTCTTCATTTTTGTATATTGCCTTGGTTGTTTCTTTATAGTGTTAATTTGAAATATTTTGTTTATTGAGTATTATTGTTCATTTATTGTTGTGGATTTTTGTCTTATTGTTTATTGTTCTGTGTTCTGAATTAGACTGCAGTAATAACATGTTTTGTTTAAAATATGCTCACATTGCATAAAATACACTGGACAAAAATGTCACCCTGGACGGTGGGGGTCACATGACACTACCACGAATGGTCTCATCTGTCCATCACACTGTCTTGGCTGCAGATGTCCGTGATGCTGAAGCCGTGGACAGTGCTGGTGGCCGTCGTGCTGTGTGTGTTGGTGTGTCTGGGGACGCTTTCGGATGCCTACCCACCTAAACCTGAGAACCCCGGTGAAGACGCCGCCCCTGAAGAACTGGCCAAGTACTACACCGCCCTGAGACACTACATCAACCTCATCACCAGGCAGAGGTACCGCTGTACAACCTTTACAAATCATGTCATGTGGAAAGCTCCGACTCCTGTTTTAAGGCTGGTTTATTCAAACACCAGCGTTTGACCCCAGCTGTCCATTTTGTTCATGTTCTTGTTCATTTTGTTGATCTTTCGGTTCGTTTCTGTTTATTTTGTTTATTGTTTAATGACTGATTATTATCTTATTTTTGTAAATTGTAAAATGATTTATTTGGCTGATTTGGTGGTTATTATGATTCTCATACATCTTATGTTTTACATATAGTAAGGAATTAAATATTTCATGCAAATCTATCATTGTTAAAAATCAGAGATGTTCAAGCAGCTCATAATGAGTTTTTCAAAGTTGGGATCCTGAGGAGACCTCACGTTCCTCCTTTAGATCATGAGCAAAAGCCATTTGGGAATTGTTGCTATAATACATTTTGAAGTGATTTACACAGTAATTCGGTTAAGATTTAATTAAATGAATAACTTAAGTCATGAGTTAATTGGGCTTTTATTTTGAAATTTTGCCATACATCTTCAATACGATTTTTTTCTTTTTCCTGCAGCTGAGTATTTTAAGAAATATGAAAGGTCCTCAGTGAGCTCAACCAGTTTGTACATGAACATTGTATTTTCATAGTGACATCCATGTTTCTTAGTAATATTTCAACAACAGGAACTACAAAGAGTAGAAGATAGAAATATGGAAACACAACAGGTGACACTAAGTATTTAATATATGAACGGTGTAAATAACAACTGTTTCCTCTTCCTAGTCATTTCAATTAGGATTGTACGTTATTGAAAAAAAGTTAATACTTTAAAAAGCATAAAAGATAGAAATACAACAAACTCATAACGCGCTGAGCATTTCCTGACATGAATGTTCTTAATAGAACAACGTGTGCAGAAGCATAAAGAACAACATGCATCATAAATAGAGTGAAGACACAATCACACCACTAAATACCTGACTCATGAACATTTATATATGAAACGGGTTATGGCCTATTTTAGACAATGTTTAATATATTTCATTCATAAAGACAAATTAAGATTTTTTTTAATGTCCCACAGTGTAGACATGTGTCCATGGCTGTATTCACAAAAAGACATTTCATAAAAGACAGAGATATAGAAAGTGTTGAAAACAAGGGAAATGCAACAAGTTATCTAATTAAACATAAGAAATATAAGAAATACATCTAAATAGTTTATATGAATATCACACACTTCTAGAATATGTCATCCGTCTGTCTAATGGAACATATTTGAAAATTAAAACCTCATCTCCAAACAAGGTTTAGGTATAAGATAATAAAAATGTCAGGGAGTGAAACAGAGCCCTGTTTTCTTCTCCATGTCATATTTTAGCCTCTCAACTGTATTATGTGTTATTAAAGGCGTGGAGTCCTCTGGGCTTCCCGCTCATCCTCTACCTCCAAGCTCCGTCTTCACCACCGCACGTCGATTAGATTACTGTCCACTTTCCAAAACCTCCAGGCCTCCAAGTCAACAGTACCACGCCGGTCAAATTGGTACAGATGGACTCAAGAAAGAATCCCAAATCCAGTTAGCGGGCCTGGAGCCGAGGCCTGCTGCTGTCAGGTAGAAAACACCGCTGAAAGCTGGAGACGCTGCGTTGTGATTCATGAAAGTCAAATAGGTCCTTAATATTTATAAGATGCTTTGAAGACGACCATCAATGCATCTGTTTAAAGGAAAGTTTGAGTTGAAGTCAGACTGTGGTTTGATGGTCACAGAGACATATCCATGGAAACACAGTTTAAATCATATTTAAACTGAGTTCACTTACAACTGATGGATGTGTGAAGTCAAACACATCACAACTATATACACAGCTTCAAAGCAAATAAAAGGTGTGGAGCTTTTATTGTTTGGGGGCATTTTTGTATATTTTATGTTCATTTTTCTTTTTTCCCTTTTCTTCATCATTTTTGTTTATGTTTTTTATTTGTTCATTTTGTTGCTTACTATGAATTAATTAAATAGATTTCATAGAAGAAGCTGATCATTTACATTAATTCATTTATTTTAGAAAATTGTGTTTTCTAAAGAGGGAGGGTCCACACTCATCTAGTAGAAGTCACAGTCAAACTTGTACAACATGGATATAAATATATGAATTTAAAATGTGTTCTGCCATGTTAGCATACCTATCACAATCACATGAAATATATTACAAACAACATACAAAACAAATGTGCGTAATTCCATGTTTTATAAATACTTTAAAAATAGTGGTTAGTTACAAAATCGAGGGTCAGTGAATGCACCACAGACATATCCCATATTATGAGATCTGTAAGTCATAATTACAAGATAGCGGGTCTTATTTTTTTGTTTGATGAACGCAATGCACTTGTGTAATTATTCCTGCGTCATCCATAAATAACCATAAGTGATGGTCACAGGACGCTCTAGTTCTTCTTCTGTGATTGTCTGAGCCTTGTGAAAGGCAGCCTACAGCGCCACCTTCTGATGATACACACAACTTAGTTTATTTGCTCTGACCTCATTTCTGAAAATGCAATTCTCATTTTCAAAATTCCTCTTCAAATGTACATATTAATTAAAACAATATGTGGCCCTTGTACAATTAAATTTAAGACATATTAAGGCCAGGACCAGAAGATGCCCTGTCAGATAAAGAAGAACAGAGGAGATGCTCATGAACCACAGAGAAAGATGAAGCTCAAACTGAGCAGAGATGAAGTGAGATGTGGAGATGAGGAGAAATTCTGTCCGACACGGAGGTAATAATCTGCGAAAAGGAGGAACAACCAGGACACTCAGGGAAGGATTGGGTCATTATGAGAGCGAAACATTTTACATCCTCAGCTGCTTAGAGCACTTTGATTGCTTTCCTACAGGACAGGTTACCAATATGCTCACATGCAGGGGTTAATGAAGCATAAGATTGGATGTGGGGATCCTACAGGGCGGTGGAACAGGTGGCTGATAGAAAAACAGAGGAAGCACTGGTTCTGTCATAGGGGCTATGTTACATACTCACGACAGTGGAATAGTGAGGTTAATAGCTCTGTGGGTTTGCAGTTGCAGCTCACTCATGACAAATGGCTTCTTTATCGGGAGAATGATTCAACTTACTCAGACACGGAAATGAAAGTGAAGGCAACAATGGCAAAATACGCATGTATTCAGACAAGACAGAAAATATATACATTTCATCATAAATGTGTCCAACAACAAGAGGGGCAGTAAAATACGTAATAAGAGATACTTCAACATAAAATGACCAAACTAATGTTTTCACATATTTATTGTCTTATTTATTGTGAGCATAGAAACTTGATGGAGCTGAACAATGAGCCGAGTCACATTTACAAATGTTCAGCTGAGAATCAACTAAAGTCACAGTTGTGGATCTTTTTATTGTCTTTTATTCTTTTTTGTATTCTTCTGTTTGTTGGATCATTTTGTTAATGCATGTTCATTTTTATTATAATTATTATTATTACTTTTTCCCCATTTTGTGAACTGTTCTGTTAATTTTCTGGATCAATTTACTCATCACCTTGTTTATTTTGTCTAATTTTATATACCTTGATTATTTTCTTCATTTTGTTTACTATTTTTGTTCATGTTGTTGATTATTTTGATCAGTTTTGTCCATTATGTTGATTATTTTCTTCTGTATCCTGTGTGTTTTCTGTGTATTTGTCTATTTTTGGACACGGCAGATGATCACATCACTACATGGACTGAACTTCATAGAAGATCTTTCGTCATCATCCCTGCTGACATCAGACTTTTACATCCCGTGACTGTGGATGTAGTTCTGTGTTTCCTCCATCTGTTCTAGGTCTTTGTTCTAGGTCTCTTGATGTCCTTGCTGTGTGTTTGCTCATTGTGGACGTCATCCAGTGTCTGTGTTGCTTGCTGTTCTATTTCTACTCTTTTCTTTTGTCTCTCCTCTGTTCACTAACCCCAATCGGTGAAGACAGATGTCCTCCTACCCTGAGAGAGATGTCCTCCTGAGCTGCTGGTTCTGCTGGAGGTTTTTACTTCCGTTAAAGGAAGTGTTTCCTCCCCCCATCGTTCTTGTCTTGCTCTCATGGTTCTGCTGGGTTTATTCTGTATAGTCTTGAGGTCTCAGCCTTGAATTGCGAAGAGTCTAGAGATAATTTTGGAATGGCGCTGTACAAATAAAATTGAATTGAATAATATTCTGTCATAGGTTTTGAATTGAAAAAGTTCGTGAACCACTGAAACAAGTGATTGAAGAAGTATTTTACAGTGGCTGTGTTTGATTCTGTTAGGTATGGGAAGCGTTCTGCACAGGAAGACGTGGTGGCTGAGCTGCTGTTCGGCACTGACAGAGACCAGAGATCACGGTGAATACGTCATCACTCGAACCAGTCAAGCATCTAGTGCAGGGGTGGGCAATTCCAGGTCCTGAGGGCCGGTGTCCCTGAAAGTTTTCTAGCTCTCTCTGCCCTACTCACTGTTGATTACCTGGACCAGGTGTGTTCAGTCAATCAGAAGCTGGAAGATGCAGTGGGTGTGGCAGAGACAACGGGTAGGGAAGAGGCAGTTGAAAAACAAGCAGGACATCGGCCCTTGTTGCCCACGCCTGGTCTAGTGGCTCAAACCTGTTGGGCAGTACCTCGTATTTACTTCTGTTTGTGTCTGACTGCAGATACGATGACTCCTACATGTGGTGACTTCACTCCTCCTCCCTCCTCAGCAGCCGTTCCCTCCAGGTGCCTCCCATAATGCATCTCGGGGGTTCGACGTGGGCCTCTCATCTCTGACCCCTGAACGTTATCCCACCACAAACATTACTGACCACAAAACACACGAGTTCTTTCTCTGTCTCTCTCTCCACTTGTCTCACATCTCTCTCATGCCACACAAAACTGTATATAATTTATTATTGAAATAAAGATCTATATGATTTCAGAATCAGAAGGTGGAATTGTGTCTGTGTCTGTGTCTGTGGGTGTGAGCATTGTCTAGAACTGTTCACTGTTGTAAAAGTAGCACCTGAATAAAGAAGATGTTTCTGTGTCATTACTTATTCTTGACTGGATGTCTTTTTTCAGAGGGCTGATGGAACTAATGTAAGAATTATGGTAGTTTAGAACAATTTACAGTAATAACACACTTTTATATTTCCAAGCAATCCCACTGAATTTGACTGACTGGTATAAGTATCTGCAGAAAAAGAAGGATGTTAGTTTTATAATCCCATGTCAGTGTCTGCACCGTCTGCATCTGCATGTCTTGCTTGTCAATGCAATAGCTTTAAAATGGCTGCACGAAATTTCTTGAAACCTATAGAATTTATTAATGACTTAAAGAAATGCAATGCATCAACTTTTGGAATTAGGGGGAGTCAGCTCTACTGATTATTTCAAAAAGTAACAATTAGTCAAAGTGTCTGTACCAATCAAGTAGAAACTATCTGCAGCTGATGCAGCTGTAGTATGCGTAGCTGAAAAAGAGAGGGGCCACTGAGATAGAGTACCAATTCCTCTATTAGCTACAGATTATACAGCCAGAAAGAGTACAAGGGAAACAATAGTGTCTGGTCAGAGCTGACACATCCCGTCCTCCATGACTGGTGTTCAAATATGGGCTCTAACTAGCCGTTGATCAGCTCCCAGGCATGGAGCTTTTCAGCAGCAGGACAGAGCCTCCACTTCCAATATTCCGTGACTGCTATTCTGCCACGGAACCCAAGCGGCTCCAAACCCTGGTCATTGAGGACAGGAAGTGCAGGTTCTGACCGCCTGCTGATAAGCTCCCTGTCAGAGCCAGCACCTCTGTACTCTGTGACCAGTGTTCAGACATGGACTGTGACCAGTAGTTGATCAGCTCCCAGTCACTCGAGCTATTCAGCAGCCAGACAGAGCATTCACCTCCAGTATTCCATGACTGCTATTCTGTCATTGAACCCAAATGGCTCCAAACACAGGTCATGGAGGACAGGAAGTGCAGGCTCTGACGGCCACCACAGTGCCAGCTCAGACCAGCCACTGTTGTTTTTTTCTTGAAGCCCATTTATGCACTACGCTAAGTGCGTTGCATAACAAATGTTGTCAAATGTTGCTTGCATTTATACTCCAATGCATACTTTACATCAACATGGATTTACGGAATACATCTGCTAGCAGGCAGTGCCGAGTTCAGACTGCTCTGTCCTCTAGTATGGAGTTACACTGGATTTCTCTCTGAAAATACAAAGTGATTTTTTTTGTCATGAGTCATTATGTTCTCAAACATTTTATTTGTTCCCTCTAATAAATGATCTGGTCCATCTTTAACTTTTTGACATGTTTTGAAGATATTACAGAAAATAATCCGACAAATTACTGCCATGCTGCTGTAGTTAGTTAGCTTTCCCTACGGTCCGCTTGCACCACCGCCGTATGTCCAAATATAGTTGCATCCTGTTTTTGTATTCAAGATGTTGTCCAGGATTATACTAATATATACAGTCTATGGCGCAGACTGTCCTCAAAAAGTTGAGCCATTTCTGTTAATCTTTCTGTGTTTATGGTGTGTTCTGTTCTTTTTCTTCCACACTGCGCAAGACTGCCCCCACAACTTCCGGTGGTACTGCTCCATTTTCTGCGTTGAGATAGGCATCCATAAGCTCCTTGAAAATGTACCAAACTTGGTACATAATGTGCGCAGAGATTGGAGTGAACACCCCATCTGCATGTGTATGCCAACTTAGCATACAGCATAAATGGGCCTTTACATTGGACCCAACTGGCTCTGAACACTGGTCACAGAGGATTGGTGGTGAAGGCTCTAACCGCCTGCTGCTAAGCTTCTTGTCAGAGCCAGCACCTCTGGTACTTTGTGACTGGTGTTCAGACATAGGCTATGACCAGCTGTTGATCAGCTCCCAGTCACAGATGACCAGTGTTCTGACACAGGATCCAAACAGCTTTGAACACCAGAGGACGGGGTGGGTGGGCTCTAGTCAATAGCCAGTCAGAACCCACATCAGAACAATGGTCATGGATGACTGGAGATGTCCAGAACCCACATTAGAGCACTAGCTATACAGGAGCTTTTCTACATAAGTGGAGACCCTGCTGTCAGTTTAACATGAGGTTTATTGACCACACTAATTCTACTGATTAGCATGGTTTAGTTTAATGACTGTTCTTCTTGCTCTGATATACTGTATGTTTGTTACATTTTCTTTGTTTTTTATATAAAGAGTGAAAGGCTGTTGTTTCATAACAGTGATACTAGTACTGGAATATGATAAGTACTGAATGGTGCATTGAGGAGGGAATCAGGAGAAACAGGAAACATGGGAGGGTGGGCAATGAGAGCTGTTGGTGTTATGTACTGCAGCTTTAATGCCCACAATCCCTTTATGAGAGATTTAGTGCTATTCTCTGTGCACTTGTTTAATTCAAAACTGCTTCAACCAATTTACTTGAAGCTTGACAGTTTTTGACCACAGTCAAATTTGTAACTTACAACCTTTTGGGGTAGGTGTTGTTTCTGGCCATAGGGGGTGCTACAACTTGGATCAAGAAAGTTTGCTAATTTACTTGAAATTTCCCGTGGTTATTGACCACCTGAAAGTCTTTATCTTTTAGAATATCCAATTCAATTTTATTTGCATAGCACCAGTCATAATTCAAGATTATCTCTAGGTGCTTCACAATTCAAGTCTATACAGAGAGTAAACCCAACCGAACCACCGAGAGCAAGTGTAACCAGTCTACTTTGAATACTTATACTGTAATTACACAAAATTACTTAAGTGTTCCATTTAAATAATTTTACCTGACTGAAGGGACCTCCAGCCTCTTGGCTGTTGTTTGTACTCATATGTTAAGCCCCTCCTTTATTTCTTCTTCCTTGGTTTCCCATATATATTTCATTTTCCACCTAATCTCTTCTCTTATGTCCATGTCCCATGTAGAAGAGGTTAGTTTCTTTTCATTTCCTTACAACTGCACTGGAATCTACTGAAATGTCTTTAGATTAAGGAAGTCATTAGGGAGTGTACTGCTTAGATTCCTTGGGCCTATTTCAATAACATCAGTTTTATTTTTCGTTCAGTAGGAGAAAATTAGAAGTCTTCCAGGCCTTAATGTGTTTTAGATAAACATCTAATTTTGTTGAAGTAGTATTTAATTAATCTGGTTTCATGGAGAAATACAGTTGTATGTCATCAGCATAACAATGAAAACCTATGCCATGTTTTCTTATGATGTCACCTAAAGGCAGAATGTATAGTGTAAACAGTATTGGTCCCAGTACTGAGCCTTGTGAAACGCCGTAACTAACTTTAGATTGCATGGATGACTGGTCAGTAATATGTACAAAATGAAATCTGTGTGAAGTATGACTGAAACCAGTTCAGTGTGGTACCTTTAATCCCAATAGATCCAAAAGTACAAGTACTGAAACTAGTCCATTATCTGAAGCTAATAGAAGATCATTAATAACTTTCACCAGGTCAGTTTCAGTGCTGTGGTGTTCTCCAAACCCTGACTCAAGTTCTGAAAACACATTATTTATGTCTAAATGCTGTCGAATTTGCTTAGCAACAGTTTTTTCAAGGACTTTGTCTATATATGGTAGGTTGGAGTTCTTTAAATTAGCGCTCTTTCAAAAGGTAACATGTTGTGAAAATGGACTCAGGTGAAGCTGCTATATCACATCATGTTTCATCATTTTCATTGTGTACATAACATTTGTTAATATTTAGTTGTGTTGCATAAAAATTGTGTAACATCTATTTTCAGGCTGAAAGCTAGCCTGACAGTCTGAAAATACTGAAAAGTCATAGCTTTTTCAGATTTCTAGGGAGTTAAACTCATGATTTACAGCTGTAATACCCATTCACTATTAACATCTTTCAGACACAACTGTAGTCAGTGGATGTGGAAGCTTGTAAGTGTTTTTACTCTTCCATGTCAAAATCATTTGGTCCAGGAGAAGTGAGCTGCAAATAGAAGGTTTGTATTTTAATCCATGGTGTTTCTGTGCCTGATTTACCTGATCTTTACTACTGTTTTCTGATTAAATTTCTGATCATATTTTGTGAAGTACAGTGGTGCCTCGGATAACGACAACAATCCGTTCCGGCGTCACGGCCTTTATCCGAATCAGTTGTTGTCCGATG
>JAQQAE010003716.1:0-19775 GCA_029823295.1 Pseudamia nigra | reverse complement strand
ATTTTACATGTATTTTTATGAAAAAAGTCGCATCGGACAACAACTGATTCGGATAAAGGCCGTGATGCCGGAACGGACTGTCGTCGTTATCCGAGGCACCACTGTACTGGGAATATACTGTAACAACAGTATGAATCTTCCAAAATGGCCCTAGTATGAGTGCACCCTAAATGTTGATGACAAAAATGTGCATAAACAACACACAGATCCACTGAAGAGTTGAGTTTCTGCCAAAGGGGATCCTATCCAATTCAATTTTATTTCTATAGCGGCAATCATAATTGACAATTATCCTATTAGTGCGGTCTATGCATCGACCACACTAATAGGAAAAAAAGGCAAAAACAGACAAAGAAACAAAAATGGACAGAGGAAGACACACAAACACAGCATATAAAGTAGAGGAAAAATAACAAAGCTCAAAATGATTTCAAGTAAACATTTTCAAGACAGTCACCAGGAGGAGGTAACTGGAACTGAGTCACTTTGTAAGACTAGTTCTTATTGCTCCTTTCTGTAGTTTTCCTCATCCTTTGTATCACTCGGAATTGTGTTTATGTAGAATTTTTACAGCCTTTTTGCATCCTTCATTTCTGTATCTCCCCCTCCTTATTTCATAATCTCTATCTAAAAACTCTTTCTCCCCTTTCCCTGTCTGTGCTTTAAAGTTTTCTTATTTTCCCTCCTACCATTCTTTTCCTAAAATGAGCCCCATATCGTCTGCTCTTCTCTTCTGTTATCACTTTGTTGGAGCCCAAAAGGCTAGCAAGGAGATTTTGAGGGAAAGAAAGCAGATAATAGGAGAGGCTCAAGACACAATACATGCTCAAAGAGGATCTAAATTCAGATGGTCCTTATTTTGAATAACAAAGAAACACTTGGGTTACACAGAGAGCCTGAGATAAAGATCGAGAGGGAAGACCAGAACAAAGGACTGTAAAAAAAAGAAATAAAAACAGATAATATTTAGCAAAGAGTGTTGCACACATACACACACACACACAACACAATAAAGCTTTGTATGGCAATATTCAGTAATTACACAAAACTCATTTAAAAGGCATGCATTTGTGTTATGATCCATATTCACTGTAGAGAAAGAGAAAATAGGAAAGAGATGAGAGTAAAAAAAAGCATTGACAACACAAGTAGAGGGCCACTATTAGGTTGATCAAAAGAGACAAAACAGCCTGAATGGGGCTACAAATACAATTTAGACAGAATGAAAGTGTGGCAGAGGAGAAATAAACAAAACAAGAAATAGAAGTTACATTAGGAAGGTGGAACTGTTAATGTTATCCATGTTACAGCCGAATGCAGTGAGTTGCTTTCTACATACATTTAATTTATTTGTTCATGTATATTGCTGATAAATACTATTCACCCCCTTTGAATGCTTTCACCATTTATGGTGCTATAATTTCAAACATTGTCAGTATAATTTGAATTTTTGGAACTACCACACGGGCTTAGGAAAACCATTGGCATTTAACATGGTTCATCACTACATCTACGAATGCAAGTTAGAACTCTGCCATGCAAAGTGAAAGCCATATATCAACAACACACAGAAACACCACTGGTTTCTGTGGGCCTGAGCTCATCTGAGGGCGCACTCACACTTCGGCCATTTTGGCTTGAGCCGAGCCGGGACTCAGTGTGTCTCCGCTAACATTACCGGGCCGAGGCGCGATTGGTCTTGTACAGACATCATCACGTCGTCTTTACGTCATCAGGAAGTGCAAAACAGAAGCTGTGGCAGCTTTGAAAAGGAAAACAAACGAAAACATCCGTAAGACTTTACTGATTTTATGGAAAACTTTGGGTCATTTTGTCCGGATATTGTACACTGACACAGTATCCGGATTTCTCGAAAATGCAAGGCGATGTTTTGACATTAATCGTGCTGCTCGTATGCGGAGATTTTTTCGACGCCAGCAGGAGAGAAGTCTGTCACAGGCAAGAATCATACTGTTGTCACAGCATATTCTCATTATTATGTTACGGGTTGTTTTATTTTTCACTGTGTATGTATTTGACCCGACTATATAAGTGTAACGCAAGTTATAAACACAGACCTGCTGAAGCTAATGTAATGTTGTTTCTACTATTACTGTATCATGACTCATTTATCAAACACATTCATATCTAAAGAATGATACAAAATAATGACCTTTTTAAACAAACAGCAAACTTTGAAAGTGTTATGTCATACATCACTCACCACTTTTTTTTTTATAGGACCATCTGCATTGGACAGAGATGTGGTGTGTGGTGGATCATGTGATCAACTACTAGACATATTGTGACTGACTGTTAAAGGGATCTTTTTACACTCAATCAAGTGAACCTGCTGTTTGTGACGTTGAATGGTTCTGTAAATAAAACTTTGTTCTCTGAAAGTGTGGATGTCATCACTATATGACATGTCAATCATAAATGTGTCAGGTGTTTCTCTGCATAAACGAATTTCATCTTATGGTTCTTCAGCTTCTGGACTGATATGTCACAAACATGGGTCACAAACATCTTCAGGAAGTCATATCAGCCACAAGAAAATAATTACCTGGACGACTGACAATCTTCACTGACATGTACGTGGGTTGTTTTTTTTTTGGGGGGGGTACATGTATTTGTAAGAGTAGTTGTTTTGTTGAGTACTGTTCATTCACTCAGCTACAATTGTGATGTAAAAATGTTACATCACACTCCACACCAGTAATGGACAGGAGTAAAAAAGTTTCAATGACAAAATCTGACAGCAAATGAAAGAAAAAATGAACAAAATAATCCACCATGCTTTTATTAAGTAAAAAAATAAGACAAAATAACCAAGAGGGACAAAAAAAGCAACACATTCTCTTTATCCTCTGCACTTATACAGATCATGATGACACTCGTACTGACGTTGTATTTGATATCATGTTCAACACCATATTCTGAGCAAATAGTGAGAAGCTGTTGAAGTCCAGCAGTATATGCAGTAAGAACCACTAGATCATCTGCACATTATATGATTCACCAGAGTATTTCCAGTCATACACAAAGTATTTCAAACTTTCAGCTGCTGTATCAAACCACCTGAATTTGTCCTTTTCCTCTGCAGAGGAGTATGTCTTCTTCAGAGTGTCTCACACTTTAATAAGGTGCTGTTCACGCAGCTTCTTCATCCTGGTACTGATCAGTAGTTGTAGGATAACCATGGCTCCGGGGGAGCTCAAACATTTTCACGTACACCTCTGCGTTCTTCTGTGTTCTATTGAGGTGGGTCTGTATACAGGTGTCTGCGCAAATTTCGAGCAAACACTACACCTCAGGATCGAAGCAACTCGTGAAGCCACAACCATTGTTTTGACATGAGTGTAGTGAAGGATACGGTGATTTTACATCATATTCATGTACGGTCGCCGTGCTTGTACGTGTGCGTGACCAACCGTGCCGCGCCGTGGACCACCTCCTCCAACTGTGCTGAGGCCCAGTGACAGAGCACGGCTCGCTTCTACTCACATTACTCAAACCGCCCACGCTAAAGGTGTGAAACCTGCCCAGGCATGGAACAAACTGCCAGTGTGAGTGCACCCTGAGATGGAAAGTCAAAAGTGTGCAGTGGTGCATATTTTTATTGTTTTTCGAAATCATGGCTGTCGTGTCCTCTGGGCTAAAGAGGAAAAGGACAATCCAGACTGTTAGCACAAAGTTCAAAAGCCAGTATCTGTGATGGTAAGGGTGTGCATGTGCCCATAGCATGGGTGAGTTGCCCATCTGTGAAGGCACCATTAATGCTAAAAGGTACATACAGGTATTGGAGCAACATATCCTGCCAACGTCTTTTTCAGCGACGTCCCTGTGTATTTCAGTGAGACAATGCCAAGGCACGTTCTGCATGTGTTACAACAGCGTGGCTTCATAGTAAAAGGGTGTGGTTACTAGATTGACCTGCATGCAGTCCAGGCCTGCGTTCCATTTAAAATGTGAAATGATTCAGAGAAATCTTTGTGAACTTACCTCTGTTTGTCGCTCGACAAGTCCACTTTTTATCTTTTATCCATGACTAGCGCTAATAATTTGTCCTTCCTTAACACAGGTCTTGCTTCTGTGGATCTTTGTGTGAGTGTCTTTGCTTTTCTCCACAGATCCATCAGAAGTTTATTTACAGACTTACCTGGTGTCCCATTCAATCTTGCCTCCACTAACAACATATCCCTGAGAAACATAGTGGCTACCCTACAGTATATTCAATCAATCAATCCATCAATCAATCATACTTTATTTATCCCCGAGGGTGCAATTCATTTTCTCCCACTAAGAAGGGGGAGGGAGTTGCAGCACATGAAGAGCACAGCTCCTTGCAGTTGGGGGAGAAAAGGGGGTACAATAGGAAAGAGAGTAAAAAAAAACATAGTTTCCAGAATAAAGCTCCTTAGGAAGCAAAATTATGGTCACATGGAAAAAAAAACTCATATGCACAGTGAGCAGACATGTTGCTACACGCTAACATATACTACACATATTTACTGTCAGCAAGCGCACACGTGGGATTTAGTAATGACTTTGAATATGCAATAGCAAATTATTATCCTTGTTTCTCTTGTCCACAAACGAAGTTCAGATTTGTTTTTTTTTATTTTGGTGAATACACTTCTGCTTGCCTACTCTGTTTATTTTGGTGCTCTGTCTGATTGCCTTTATATCTGCTGTTTCCTTACGGAATTCTGTTTTCTTATCTAAAATTATACCCAGAAAGTGATTCTTCCTTGCAGAAATTAGCCACTTGCAGCAGCCTGAGGTAATATAAAACACTGAAATAATGGAAAAATAAACATTGTATGTGTTATACCATACGTAGGAATGCAAGTGGGCTGAGTCTCTGCAGTGTCTCGGCAGTATAATCTGACTTAACAAATATAATGCACCTGTGTACACTTTCTGTACAATATGTCTTGATTTGAAATACTCACAAATTAATTATAAATCACACAGCTTTAAACTGAAGTAAATGTAAAATACAATGTGAAATACATTTAAAGACATCACTGCCAGTCTGACAAGGTGATAGCATATGTACAAGGTTGAACATCATGTCAGTAATCTACTACGCACTGAGCAGTTGGAGATAATATGTGAATCTGTGTGATAGAATGATCACAGCTTACAATAGTTCTGCATGAAATAATTTTTTTTATAAAAATACTGTAATGTATGAAGTTATAATATTGAGATACAGCTTAAAAATTGCTTGACATTTTGGAATTAATCAGGACAGAGTGCAGTATGTGATTATCTTTGCACGACTTTCAGAAAAGTGGGCGCTGCTTTCTCCAAAGTTTAAGTTAAAAATACTTGTGCTTACAATAATTCTTCTTTCGACTGTTCCCTTCAGGGGTCACCACCGAAAATCGTCAGCTTCTCTCAATTGGATTTGAAGATCTGCATGTCTATTTTGGCCAAGGTTTAATGTCAGATGTCCTTGCAGACACAACCTTGTCCATTTCTCCCGGCTCAGGACCAGCACTAGATCGACACTGGCTTTTGACTCCAAGTAGCTGGACACTGAATATTATATTTTTGCCAGCATTAGTTTTTTTTTACTTATGTGTTTGTTAGTTATGAATGCATTTGGATAAATTTTTCATTATATTTTAAGTTACTTTATGAGGTTTTGTTATGTTCTGTTATGGAATGTGATGTTACGTTCTGTTCTGTTGTGTTACGTTATGTTACATTATGTGATGTGTTATATGACGTGTTATATTACGTTATGTTACATTGTGTTTGGTTGTATTATGATGTGTTATGTTGTTATTACCTTTGACAACGAGGTTATGATTTTGTCAGTGTATTTATTTTTCTGTTTTTTTGTTCACAACATAATTCAAGGAATTATGAACAGATGGCATAAAGATCAATCCATTAGATTCTGGGACTAATCTGGATCATCTGGATCCATAAGATTTTTAAATAATTCTTGGCCATTGTGAGATAAGGACAAATTCAACATTTGTCCTTGTAACATCACAAATATCACCCAGAAAATTTAGACAAAAAAAAAATGACACCATAATAGATTCTATCAAACCACAAAGTTGTACTGTAAAGTATCAAATAAAGCTATAGACATACAACTGACACCAACTGTAGTGGAGAGTCTGCTGATTCAGTAATGTGCCCATGGATTTGATGTATCTTCAACATTTACAGAGCTAGAGCCAGAAGAAAACCACCATTGTGGAAATAGTTGTTTTGGTGAATAACTGTTGAACTAATAATGACATGTACTGTATATGATTCCAAATGCTAATGGTAAGTTTTCATAGTCAAAGAATCCAAAAAATTGAGTTTTTAATTGAATTTAAGAATATTACTTTTGGTACAATAACATTATAAGGGGAAATGAGCACAGGCTCAAATGATAATGGTAGGTTTTCACTATGAAGAGAAACGGACCTGCCTTGATGAAGGTCGTCGCTCTCTGAATGCTTTCTAGTTTATATATAATATTAATAAATATAAAAGGATTAGCTTTTTGCACTCCAGATTTTAAAATACACTGCAATGATCTCTGCATGAATTAGTGCTCAGAAAAAAGACCAAATACATCAAAACATTTACTTTGATATTATGGCTCCATTTGCCGATGATGCTCAAACCATTTCAAATCACTATAAATTGCCATATCATCTCCATTTTTACTGAAAATAATTCCACAAATCTATTATAGTCTCTGAATGTAAATATATATAGTATGAGATGCAAGAATAAAGATCAAACCGACTGTTCATTTTAATTTAATGCTATGAACGCCAAAGCATGGACAAAATCAACAAAATGAACAACATTATAGTCAATTGGCACCCTACTCTACCACCCACCACACCCAAAAAACACAAGCCAATTTGGGTCTCTAGCATCGGAAAAGGCAGTCTTGGAAAACTACCAAGGATAAAAAATAATACTAACATACGTAATTTCATGTAGAATCAATCCCTTTCAAGGATGCCATGAATAACGCATGCTTAGTACTGCGGAGAACCTGCTTCACTGTTTATGTCTATTTGCCTGTCTGTTTGAGTTTTCCCTTTTCTAATGTCATATTCAGTGATGTGGAAGATTAATATTTTCCATTGCTTTTCACTCTTCCTACAGTGTCTTGCTTCACAAGGTCATCGTAAAGTCTGATATATCCCAGTCAGCATCCCTTCCATCTTCATTTCTCTGAAGGTTGTTTTAGTTACATATTACATGTCTACACCATTACTGCTGCTATGCACTGCATTTTCCCACCAAATGAATAGATACCATAGCTGATACTATAACATAGGTGAGAAAGTACGTGAGCACAGAAGTGCAAAACAAAATACATTTTTCCAAAACAAAAAAACTTTTCCAAAACAAAATAAACTTTTCTAAAACAAAATAAATGTATTCACAAAGTTTATTTTGTTTTGAAAATACATTTTCAGGAAACGGAGAAGGAAGGGACAAAGTGTTGCTCTTGATTGGGCAGTAGGTTTGTCTGTCACATATCGGATGTTTCCAGCCAACCTGGTAATCCATTTAATCAGCCCGTCAAATCCCACAAAAAGGTCATGTTGCAGCACAGTTTCACTCATGATCATCCCACAGCACTTACATACAAAGTTGTCTGTTGCCATCTGCAGATTTGTTTTGACTGTGGATGGAGTGAATCAAATGCCACACAGCTTTGCTACATGAGCGGCGCAGCTTCGCTGCACTCGTCACTGAAGTGGTTGGTAACTGCAGCCTCACGACCCGGTAGCCTTGCTAATAACAGTAAATTATTGTAAAATTGTTCACTGTTTTTTGTTTTGTGGCAGAGCACTCACAAATTACAAAGTTACAAAGAAGAGCAATTAAGCTACAATTAAATTTCTGTGGTAACTGTCGGGCTGATTACAGTAGGTGGATTCCTGTGTTGGCTGGAAACACTTGATATCTCATTTCAGAAAAAAGAAAGACAAACCTACTATCCAATCAACAGCAAGCCTCTGTCCCTACCTCATCTGTTTTCTGAAAATGTATTCTCAGAAAGCTCAATTCGTTATGAAAATGTTAATTTTGTTTTGGATGTGTTTTGCACATCTGGGCCACCGTAATAAAGGGCCATATTTATTTTCTCTCTTGACTCCCACACAGCTTCTCTGATTGTCAAATATGTACTGGCTTTGTCTTCTACCCAATAGCTCTTTCTCCACTGTCATTATGGGGGGGGGTCTTAGCCTGCTGTCCATCTTTTTTTCTCATGCTGTCTTCTTGTTCTCTCTTGCTCCCACTTCTGTGCCTCCCATGTTGCTTTTCCATATGGTCTTCCCTCCATCTTTCACCAAGGTCATTATTCTCAGCTCCATACTTTTTCTCTTATAGCCCCTCTGTCTCTTTCACTCCCTCTTTCATTCTGGATGATCATTAACGGCCTGGTCAAGTTCATCATCTCTACAGCGGTTATCCCTACACTGCTGTCTTCCTCTCAGGTCGTTATGAGCAACTGAGCTTCAATATCATCCTGCTAGTCAGTCCTCAAATCCCACCACGTTTCTTTCAAAACATCTTTTTCTCCCCAATGTCTGAGAAGTAAGAAAATCCCAATGAGTGTAAGTCAATGAGATAAAGTCTCAGCCTTTGTAAGTGATATTTTTGTAATGGTGACTTTTATTGACAATGAATCTGCAGTTTTGACTGTGGTCTTCTCTCCAGGCTTCTGTCTTCATTGAAAAGCAAAAACCCTACTTGACACATTCATGAGAGCATTTCAAAAAGTCTAAAAGCTTTAGAAAACCTTTTGCTGGTTTTCTGTTGATGAGCTTTAAGGAGTGGTAGCAGAGAGAACATCACAGTGAACAAGAGTCAAAGGGAGGGGGGTGCGTAGATGAGAGACGTTGAAAGGATTACAACAAGAAAGACAGAAAAGAAAGGAGACAAGTGAAGGACACAGACATAAAGACATGACAGGCGAAGACAGAACGTGAAAAGACGAGTAAAGGGACAAGAGAGAAGAGTGATGAGGCAAGAAACATTAGCAAGGTCTTTTTTTGAAAATCCTCTTTGGGATGAGAATCTGTCAGGATACTTAGTGTGGATGACAACATATGTGTTAAGCTTCTTCAGCAGAATCTGCATCTCTGTATCAATGATATGAAAAAAGCCCAAAAAACCAATACCGACACTGTTTTGTGTGTGAATACTGCTTTCTTATGATATTTTGTACTTACCGGTAATGTTGTTTTTATGCTGTCGGCATAATGAGCTTTCTGTATCTTTTATTTTCTAAATAACTTAAAACAAGTTGAGTAACATAAGTGTAGAAAAAGTAATACACAATATACAATTTGAATTTGGGTTTAAGAACACAGTTTCTGCATCAAATTCAGACAAACAGATAACAGACAACATTTGTGATTTGATTGCTGATTACTGGGCCTATACAACATGACGTACTGACTGTCCATGCACCTAAAGGGGTTATAAATAGTGTCAATATTCAAAAGGTAGTATTAACTATCAACTACAAGACAGGAGACACTCAGAGATAAAAAACATATTGTCACCGGCAGTATAAAGTGTTAATCAAAGTACGAACAAAGGCTACATCTGTATTGTGGTATCTTTAAGTTTTCTCCTTTAAATAAAAGCACAAAGTAACATTATCTTCACATGCAGTGTCACCTGTTATATTATGACATACATACCTCTCTTAGCTTAGTTTTAATATTCATCAAGAAAATAGTCACAGTACAGCTATAAACCACCTCTGTTTTCCATGCATGGTTTGTTTTGTCGCTAAGCATCAGTTTTGACTCATCAGAACAAGGTCAGAACAACCACAGCATCACATCACATCACAGTTTTACTTTAGAGATGTGTGCTGTTGGGAAAATGCCACAACATTTCTGGCTTTTTTAGTCACTTAGTGAATTTATTAGACTCCGATAAGTTGTTTGTTAATGGCCCTCAGCTCACCTTGTCACATTTTGCTACTTGGGTCAAAACCTCTTGCTGCTAGTGTTGAATGCAGTGGGAGACCAGGTAGACTCGGGGCTACGATTCCTCACCACTCACTCTAGTGACTTGTGGCCTGTTCCTGAGCACAGATTCGGTGCATGTGATCATCACTGATGCAACATCAGAGGTGTTTTTTTCTAAACAGCCTAATGATTATTTTAGGACATGCTTTATATTTTGTAGTAATGTTTCAAGCAGCTCATTTAAATGTCACAATAATAATGAAGTCAATCAGTCATACTTACGTATATATTTTGTGTGTTTCTGCATGTCCTTATATGTGGTATGTGTGTGTTTCGGTGGATAAGACAATAAGCCTGACAAAAAAAAGCTGGGTTGAATGGTGTATCATGGTGTAGCTCCAGGGTTTGTTTTCTTACTATTCTCTTACTTGTCCTGTAATGCCTTTGTTTAAGTGTGTGTATGCCTAAATTTGTTTAATCCCAAAACTAGATGCTAACTCTCAGTGTGGGATCTGGCATCTTTATAGGGATTAAATTACTAGATTCCATAATGCTACTCATTCAGTATTGGGTGAGGATTTTGGTAAATCTTAGCTTCAAGACAAGTCAATGTAAAACTACGTGATGTCCCCACAAGTGTTGTGAACAAAAATCTGTGTAATTCTGATGTAATTCTAGTAGATGGCTATAAGGTACTGCAAGCTCTTATGGGAATATGTAGTATTTATGAAGATATATTGCTGCAATATTTCTGAGAAAAAATGTGTCAAAATATCTATAAATTTTTAACTGAGTTTTAGTGTTACACATATTTTTGGTACAGTTTTACAGCAGTAGGAAACAAAAGCTGCATGAATGCAAAATAAGCAGTGGTTGTATGGATTGTTGAATGATATTTTTGCAGGGCACATCTGTTATGCAAGACTCTTTCAAACCAGAAGCCCACTCTGCTATTCGTAAACAATATTAACAAATCGGTGTTTTGATCTACAGCACAAAAGAGTTGTATGAATTATCAGCTCTGTTACATAAAGAGGAACACATTTGAGATTACTCATTTTGTTGGGGTTCACCTGTTGAACACAACATAATTCCCTTTTTGTCTCTGGCTTTGTCTCATCATCTTGATTGTTGTCAGCTATTTCCTTTTCTTTCACTTTTGCAAGATGTCTTTGTGCAGAGTGAAGATGAGAACAATCTGAAATCTATCTCTGTCTCCTGTGCAGCTGTTGTGAAAGGGGGATTAGTATGGATCCAGTGAAACCTGAGAGAAAGAGAGTCCTACAGCGGCAACTTCATCTTTCTCCCCATATTCATCCTTTTGTTATGTGGACCACAAACACACTTCCACTGAGAGACTTAGGGCTATCTCTGTCTCTACCTCTTCACTGTTTTGCATTATCAACATCATGTTGCCCCTAAACACATCGATAAGAAAACTGCTTTTAAATGGAAAACATACACCCATGCCTTTAGACATCAACTCACACACAAAGCAGATCCTTACACGCTTTAAATCAGGCAGGTTTCTGTTGACATAAACAACCCAGACAAGAGTAAGTAAAGTAAATGCAGTAGGCAGCCCACCAACCCCATTGGTTCTTCTCCTGTCTCTCAGACAAATACAGCAGAGACTCGATCCTATTATGCATTCAAAGACAAAGAAATGAGAATTTTTCTGAGCTGCATGAAAACTGTCCAAGGTCAAAACAAGAAATCAAGCCTTGGCAATAGAAAAATACCCAGAAGAGATGTGTGTGGTTTCAACTCTTGTAGAATGGTGTATTTACTAGCTCCTTCTTCTAGTTCTTGCATCTGGGGTTGTTCCCCATTTTGGGGTTGCCAGTGTTTTAACCATTTTTACAGGCTTGATTTAACTGATTTATTAACATGGTGCATGCAAGCGGAGGTGGGAAATTCTAACATTTCAGTTTGGATTTTGGCTGTCACATGCAGGCCTCTTTACATCAAGTCCTTTGAACATTTTCAATAATAGTAATAGAGTAATAGAGGGGAATAGTGTCATGTAGAGCACTATTAATTATTCATACCTTAGTTATTTTTGAGGAAGAGCTTTCTTTGATCTGTACAACCTACATCCATGGAGATCTAAAATTTGTGGCTTCAATATGTGATGCTGATCTACATTATAAAAAGCAGGAATATACCCATGCACTATATTATTATTCACACATCTTACAGGTGATGCTCCTGAGCCTTGAGTCATTTTATGAACATAAAGCACTTCTATGACAAGTACAGACTTGATAACATCAACTTCAAATTCATATTCCCATATCCTTTAAGCTCTATCATCTAATCTACTTTTTATGCTCTGCCAAAATAACAGCAGGCAAGGTAGGAGCACATTATGAGTCAGGCAACTTCCGTAAGTGAAGGAGGGTTCCGTGATTCACTGGGGGATAAAGTGTGTGACCTTGTGATTATGGGAAGATTTCTCTCCCCTCTCGGCTAGCAATAACAGAGAAATACACCCAAGCACAAATCTGCAGTACCAGTAAGAAAGAGCAATCAGTGTCTGACTGAATTGTTTCTGGATTTGTCTACATGATGACAGACAGATATAATGCAGCAAACGGTCAGATTCTTGCACACATTCCCACATAGTCATACAATTTTAATCTGATACTAAAGTTAAATCGAGCAAGCCTTCCTCTAATCCTTGCCATAGGGCTCCCTTTCATTTCTCTTGTTTAGCTACTCTCTAACCCATGAGGCATTATGTATTCCACATAATACTTGACAGAGAAATGCAGGAAATGAAAAGGCAAGTGGAAAAGCAGGTGGAGGAAAATCAGAGGAAAATAGGGATTAATCCAAGAATATTCAAATGAAGTGTCTGATATTATTTAGAAGGAAATAGGCAAATGTTGTCACCTGTTTAAAAATGTCAGGGATGGAGGATGTAACAGACAGTAGGGGGAAATGAAAGCTTGAAAACAATGACTTCAGGGTGATATTGTGGTCATATGAATCACTTCCTGTAATAACTATATAATAAATCTGTGAAAAGCAGCAAGCTTAACATAATTTAGATTTATGTGACATGCTTCTGTTATAATTAGAAAAAGAGGTGCCCTGAACACTCAGGTACAGGTATAGGAAAACTATAGTACAGGCTTGAATTTCAATGTTCTGATTTGATATGTGCGTTGCCTGGTCGGACTGATACAGGTACAAGGCAATTGAAATTAAAAGATAATATACAGGATATAAAGGTCACACTGAAGACATAAATCTGCTTTATGATGTTATGTCATATGTGCTTAACATTCATACATTTCTATAGTAGCAGTCTTTGAACAGAATGGAATTTTAACACTTGACAAAAAAAAAACAAATCCAGAGTAAATCTCACCATTGAAGCTGACCGCACGGATGTGGTTGAGTAGCTCTTTGCCATCAATGTTGTTGGCCATGCGCGGGCAGAGGCCTGGGTAGCCGTAGCAGAGTTCACGGTGCATGCGGTGTAAAGCATGGGCCATGGCGTATACAGCATCCATCACAAACTGAACCTTCCCTTCTTGTTCATAACTGGAATCGCGACCAACCTTTTCCAAACCTGAGCAGACAAAGACAAAGTGTTAGAAGAAAAAACAAGAAAAAGCTAAACATTCCAAAAAACACAGGAGGTTAGTAATAAGAACAAAAGAAAAATAAAACTGTTCAAAAGGATAAAAAAAGAGAGTTGAAAAAAAAAATCTGTGCCAAAGAGGTTGACTGTCAGACAGGTAGCATTACACTAAGCCTGACGATGACAAATAATTCCTCTCAGTCCATTCTCACCTTGGTTGCAAAGCTACAGGAAAAAGAACAACATGTTCCTTCTTTACATCTTCTGAACCACTGATAATGGCATTTCCTTGTACATGAAGAAGCACAAGAGTCCACTGAAGATGAAATATATGTTGTCCAAAGCTGTGAGTTAGGAACTCACATGATCCATGTCCAAAGCTGTGAGTTAAAGACTACTTGCATAATACAGTATGGTTGCATTCTATATGCTGTCTACCACATATACATCATTTATGTTGGTATATGTTGAAACACAAGTGACATTGAAATGCTCTCTGATGACTGCTCTTCTGTGCTTCTGTATCTTTACCAAAGTATACAATATGAGTTGGTTCATCTTATTATTGTAGTTCAATATATTACCTCTGGGCAATGTTTACTCTGATGGAGTGACAATGAAAGATGAAAGCACATTTGAATTCAGCACAGTACATACACTGTATGTATGTACAGTATTCACTGTGTCAGACACAGGCACTTACAAATGACCTTCTAGCCGCAATTCATTGAGGTTTGTACAACAGTTCATTAGTGTAATTAGGTAATGAGGTGTTGAAAGTCAACAGAGTAAAAGTAACCACTCCTTGATGCATTGCAAATGAAAAATTGATTAAAGCATTATTTTCTATTTTCAAGTTCAAGGGGAGAAGATGATTCGACATTTATTTATTTATTTTTCTTTCTCTCTTTCTTTCTTTCTTTCTTTCTTTCTTTCTACTATCAAGTCAGAGTCACTTTCTAACATAACAATTCAAAATCCATCTGGATTCAGTTGAATTAACAAGACAAGAGGGTTCTCAATCAATATGAGCATCTGTAGAAGTAATGGAGTCTTGTGAACAAAAAATCCAATCCAATTTTGTCAAAGCAAGTGTTTTGTACATATACACACATGTATTGTGTGTGTACTGAACATCATTGAGCTTCCCTGAACACCCTCCTTTCCCGTGCCTCTTTGACTTTTTGTGTTTTGCTCATGTGTAAAAGTTATCAGTGCACTGTTTGCAGTTTCCACTTTTGCAATCATATGGTTCCTCAATAACCAGTGCAAGTCCTCCTAGTCAATCCATAGGTTAGGAATGGGACTTTGCATTAATGTTGGTGGCTTCCAGACTTCTCTCATTGCTGCTTAAAGGCCAGTGGATACAGTATTGATTTTAAGACACAGCCCTACTTTGTGGCAACATATTGAGATAAACAATCTAAAATTAAATGTGTTGAGCCCCTGGCACTGTATATTTTTTGCTTTCTTTGCTACCTGTTGCAACAGAAAACCAGCTGTAGAAGTATTGAATCTTATTTATGCAACATTTATACCACAGAAAAAAATGCAATCAACACCAGTACTCACAAAAATGAATGGAAGTATTTTTATTGTTGGCAAAACATGGAAAGGTTTTGGTGGACTGCTTTCATCAGTGTGACAAGAAATACAGTGACACTGTTCAACTTGACTTCAGTTTCATTACACTTCCATGCACCCAGCAGATAGTAATAGTTTGCAGAAGTATGATTTATTATATTTTTCACAAAAATTCATCTTCTGGCCAATAACCTCTTGTAAATTTATATTTACATCTTTACACCCTATAGCTGCTGAGTAAGATAAGTTAGATTCTCACAGAAACTCGCAGTCTTCAGGTATAAATGAATATATTCCCTGTCAGTCACCACTAAACTTACAATGGCAAATTGAGCTATTTTTAAGATGCTAAGAGCTCCTGAGGTATAATGACTTTGCCCATAATTTAAGCAAGAATTGATAGTGCAACCAATGAAGCTAATGCAACTCACTGACTGACAAACCACTTTAATGGATCCAATTGGAGCTAATTTACTGCTCTTGTCAGTAATATTTCCGTAACCACAATCTAATAAATGCAGATTTAACTTTAAGCATAGAGCTAATGGAGAAGGATACATAGATGTGTTAAACACTTGGATCTTTACGAAGCAACAGTCAAAGTAGGCTGCAAATACTATGTTGTAATTAATGATGATTTAATTTTGATTATTGAAGGATCTGTATATAAAACTTACATCTTAAAACATTAGTCACAAATGAATTTGAATTATCATTGGAATGTGGAGAGTCAGTTTTGATCATTTAACCAGCTACCATATAATTATTCCATCATGCAAAACCATGTTGTAATACTTGAGTGATAGCATCCGATCTGCACTTTTCTACTTAGTGTCATATTTTAAAAGACACATGGATTTACTACATGATTGGGGCATGATTAGATTGGTAGGAGTGATGCTCCACTCTGCTGTGACTATGTTTATGTCATATTAGACTATGTGCAAATTCTAAAGCAGTCACTTGACTCTGACTCTGCAGATCAGGTTTAAAGCTGTGTCATTGGGTCAGTTTGTTTATTAGTTTGGATCAGTAATAATGTGCTAATTCACCAATGTCACAAAACATGGGCCTCGACACCAACAATTATAATTATAACAATGAACAATTATACTGTATTTAGTGAGCAGCTGTGTCAAATAGACTGTGTACTCCACCAGTGTTCTGAGATGAATGCTTATCGCCTGTTGTAAGATATACACTGGATGTATGCAACATGTTTCTTATCTTTTTGCAATATCACTCACATCAAAGAGAAAAACAAGGGTGTTGATCCACATATAGTTTAGCTGGCATTGTGTGCACATTTTAGGAAGGTATAAACACAATCTGTACAGTGGGCTTGCGTTGGCCATATGGATTTACAATTCCATCCATCTATCCATCCATTCATAAATCCATCCATCACAATCTGTCTGGTACAACTTCTATATTTCAGACTTAACTCTACTCAAACTGAATTTTCTGTAACTCCAGCAGAAGAGAAACTTTTTTCCTATGATTAAAATCAGACGGTACAGTCTGTATTCAACACATTTGTAGTTTTATAGTATGAGCCTGCCAATTAAAAGCTAAATCTAAATCCATTTAAAAAGGACACAGCACGCTGTAGCTGCTTTGGCCAGAAGACTGACTGCCTTTGTCATCCTTTCTGTAAGGAGAATCCTTAGTGTCCCATATGAGCAAAGGAAAGCCAACTGAAAATTCATGTGTGGTGACAAAGCTGACTGAGAAACTGCATATTAAAACACAGATTTCCTTACGGTATATGAACACGGATGAATTCAACCACTGGGTTGCTCCTCATGCATCAGAGGACTGTGACTTCTTCTCTTAAGCTCTACAACATCTAAAACTACTTAAATGATAATATATGCATACTGAACAGCAGGGATGTAATACAGCTCAAAAAATGAATTCTAGCACAAAAGAACTGATTGAGTTGCAATGGTATCACACAGTCGCAACAGGCCCTTGAGCTGGCTGCCTAATGTCTTACAGATCTAATTATACTAATATCCCATAAATAAAGCCAAATTAGACATTAATTAACATCGGCATACCTCTACATAACACGAGGGTGGTATTAAAGGGATATTATACTGTATCAAGAAAAACATGAGGATGCTCACTACATGCTATGGTAACACATTTTCAGAGGTAGGAGAATAAATAAAACAACTGTCTAACCTCCTCCTCTGTCTCCTCCATATCTGATCCGTTGTCAATCTACTGACATTGGCCTTTTTATTATAATCCGCATGTGAAAATGTCACTTCAGTAATCAGATACATTCATTTTCCTCATTAAATTCATATAATGAAAACATCTATAAAGCTGAGCTTACACTATAGCTCCTGGTGTTGAAGCGATATTTTGAAATGGCATAGGTGGCTAAACTTATGAACACCTTGCCACACTGAGTTAAGTATTCCTCTAATGATTATGATAATGAGGACAACCAGCGAGTAAAAAGTAAAATTTTAATGCATACTATGCAAGGGCTCTCCAGACATTGCATGTTAATTGTGTGAAACTTCAAACTGAATTGGGATGCTTTACATTCTTTTTGAGGGACAACTGGAGAGGAGAATATGTGCAAGGTTCATCAAATGGATTTATTACTGATTAAAAAATTGCTTTGATCTCTATGCTGACATGCAAATATCCAAATGCTGATTGCACCCATTATGTGTTAACATACTGGGGGGTGCTGCATAGAGGCAGGCAAGATTATGCATGTTTCTGAAACTTCTAACATTCTATTCTCATTTATGCACATTTCAGGAAAAATACAACAAAGCATTGTACTTGGAACCATAGATCAACATGTCATGAAATAATGAGAATTTCTCTCTGCTGTTCTTATGAGATGTGAAGCGACATGATGCATCATTAATCAGCATATTGCAAGAAAACGCAATTCTACCCTGAGACAGTTAAACGACTGATGCTGTTATGAGTAGTGCGAACTGGGAAAACACCACTGTCTCTGTTTCCAGGGATTGCGTCAGGTGTTGTAAGAGGAGCAGGGCTATGTGTGTCTGAGTGTGTGAAAAGTACAACACAAAGCGCGAGGAGGGTCTGTCTCACTATTGTCTGGAGAGGGTAAGACCTTGTCACATCATTGAAGTGGCTAAAGGTCTGTTCATTCATCTCTGTACATGTGTATGTACATTTATGCAAGAATGTGCTACTATTGTCCTTTACTGAGTTTTTAAAAACTAGCATTAAATGTAGAACAGCTGCTTTTGTGTCTGAAATGAGCAAAAACGAGAAACAAAGAGGGAAAAACACTGAAGAGATGAAGAAAGACTGTTTGATGCATATAACATTTGTGTGATAATATGCACCCAGTCTGTCACATTACACTTTATTCCATTTTCCACCCAGAAGCTGCTAAATTAAATTCAGTCTTTCTGCACAGTATTAATGACATTGGAGACCACAGGCAGCTTGGCTAGATGGTTGTGTGGTAAGGAAGGATTTGCACTGAGAAACTCTGAGTGGCAGAAGTTGATGAAAAGTAACTTTCATGTTTCATAAGATCTGGAGAATCAAAAACTGCATGAGGACACAATCATCTGCATATGTGCCTTGAAAACCACAAAACATCTTCATATTTTGTGGTTGAGTGTTTGTTCTTGTTGCATAGGCATGAAGGCCAGCAGGCACTGTGAGCTGCAAAAATCTGTTACTCTTCTTAGTTGTGTTGACAAAAAAAGCACAGACATGGCAAGAACTTTTCTCAGAAACTATTGTAAGATAACAGAGCTGTTTGAAATTGTGATTCTATTGAAATTGAAGATTCTAACACCAGCTATTAAAATCCAAAGAGAACATTAAACTTTCATGTCTCCAGCTCAAAAACGATGAGCTTTTTACTGGCAGAACCCACTATTTAACAGGTATCTTTTGAGATTAGCCCATGATGTTATTTTAATAATTTATAATTTATTTTATTCATTTAGTTATTATTCAAAATAGATAGAGCATTTTGAATCACACTCTTTTGCATGCCACAACCACATGAATCACCTGCCCTGGCACTGCTAAACCAGTGCAGATACTGTGACTCACACTGGTAACAACAATCCCATTAATAGGAGCAATAGAAAACTGATGTCTGACTTCGCAAGCTGAAACAAATGTCAAGGAAAACCTGCAAAAAGAAATGAAGTAGACTGCTCCATTGAAATAAAAATTGTTATTGTAGCTTTCTCTCTAAGAACATTATGTTCCGGTATGTCTACAGCATGTTTACCAAAGCTGTCAGGTGTTAAATGTTTTTCTACCTAAAAGGAAGAATATCTAATTATGGTGGTACTATTGTAAACTGAAAGGGAGAAAAAGAAGATTGCATGAAGGCAGGATGCTTTCGAGTGTTCACTGGGGGAGTTTCTCACAAAACTTTCAAACATGAAAGCACCGCAAATGTTCATACAAGTCTGTGAAGATATCATGCAACAACCAGTTCACTTTGATAAATCTCCAAAGTGAACAAACTGCTAATGGCAACAGCTTTATATGCAGTTGTATGAAAAAGTTTAGGCACCCCTGACAATTTCGATTATTTTCATTTATAAATCAGTAGGTGTTTGGATCAGCAATTTCAT
>JAQQAE010003715.1:0-19775 GCA_029823295.1 Pseudamia nigra | reverse complement strand
CCTCCATTAAAATACACATTTTTGTTCATATCTTTTGTTCGATGAGTAAAACAACATTAATTTTTGTTGTTAAATTATTATTAAATCACTTTCTTTTCCATAAATAAATAAATATAAGATTGGACATTGATATGTCAACATTTCTTAATAAAGAGCTGACTATTTAATGGGGTTTCCTAATTTTTTCACATGACTGTACATGTCGGGGTCTAAACCCACCTTAAACCTCCCACAAGAGGGCTTCAGAGTGGCACAATGACGAGGCAGTGACATAAAGTAAATAACGAGTGACCTCACATTGGTACAGATAAGGTTAATGTGACATATGTTGAATGATTACACATACTGAAACATGTGCACAGGGCAGCTCGGTCCCAAAATCCCCTTCTGTACAATTTCAGCCTTCTGGAGGCCTTTTGTTGACAAACAGGAAAATCTGAATCCCAGATGTGTTTTGAGACAGATGAGAGTAAATCCTATGTCTTATGTAGCAAGTGTGGGTATCAGGTTAAGGCCTAGCACTAGCCTTGGGGATTCCTGGGGAAGGCATTAGTGTACTAATAGCACCGGAGTACACTGTGCCAGTATACTCTGTGGCTTGGAATACATCCCTCCCAGGAGCTGGCTATTGTCAGTTAATACACAGCACAGACAACCACACCCTTCCAATACAGAGGCTTGGAATAAGTGCACACCAATTCACCTACTTACCCTCTACACTCTGGTTCTGGACATGTGGGCCTCATCTGGAAAAGGCTAACAGAGAAAATGATGGCATTTGATATTGCAAAAAAGGTCCTTCATCAACATAGTTACCCAAATATCATATATCCCACTTAGTCTCAATTAAATAAAAAAACAATCTTTTGTCCAACAGCGATGCCTTTTAACCTGTGTAGAATAAAACAAGCGCAACTCAATCCCTTAGTGAAACAGGAAATAAACAAATGCTACTTGGAAACCTAAGTACTGTAGTAACATTCTTGCAACATCAGCCTCTGCTATTCGTGCAAGAAGCTTAGTGTCTGTTCTGCTGAGTGTTACTGTAACTAGAAACCTCCACTTACTCCCCAGATTGAGCCAGATTGTTTGGGGATTATGAAGGGTGGCTGCAGCACTGAGCCGGGGCTTTATGTGTGTGGAGATGGTAACTGATTTAGCATGTGTTGAAACTGTACACCATCTCTTTGACCCTGGGTGTCTCCCCCACCCCCCTGCTGTGGCCCTCACACTCCTCGTCTGCTAATCGATCCGTTTGGCACCCCTTGTGTGTTGAATATGTGCGCGTACGGCTGGTGTGTCTGGTTAGCAGATGGTCGGCTTTGTCGCTCGCTTGCGTTAGTGTTATGGAGAGCGCTTTGTAGCTTCAGGCTCTGGTCTGAAAGACATTAGCGCTGTCTGTCAGAAATTAATTCCCGGCTTCCTCCAGTTCAGCCAGATAGTGGCCCTCTACTGTCCTTCTCTTTGCCCTGTGCCGCATGCCGACAGGGGCCGCAGAGGTAATGTGATATCACCATGTTGGAAATGATAAGACATTGCCTTTGATGAGCTATAGGAATTCTCAACAACTTTTACACTTGACCTTTCCATTATAGCCAGAGTCTCAGCAGATTGTTCCACTTCCTCAAACAATTCTCCTAAATTTGACGATCTGATGGCACCTGCATCAGACACCTCCATGCTGAACCCTCGCTACAGACTACCACACATGTAGCTGATCTATAATCCTTAAGCCAGAAAGTTAAAGCAGCCATAGTGAGATCCAATTCACCACTAATGAAGATAATACTTCAGTGCATGGCAATTTCACTTCACACGATTGTAACCATGACCACAGTCAAGACAAACAACATCATCAGTACATACATAGGTTCATTGATAGCAGAGTTCGACCAGATGTCCATTTGAGGGCAGTTGTTCTCTCATGAGATCACTTGAAAGGCAAAGTGTAGCTTTTTAAAACATCAAAATATGGGTGAGTATAATAACCATAACAAATCAAACAACAATCAAGGCAATTAGTCTTCTGTGTCTTGTGCCAGGGTGCATGTTTCAAAAATTAAGGCCACATTTTCCAAGAACAAGTTACATCAACCGAGTTCTGCTTTGTTTTCTTTTACTAAACAAGACAGTATTGTATTGTAGTGCATTTAAACTTGAATTTAAATTATTTGCTTAATTGAGGAACTCCCCATGGTATAGGGAGAATGTTTTCTGGTCCAAAAAACAGTCAAATTACACAAGTCCAATGGAAAATATATAATTCATATGGAAGGTAATTTTGCCATATTAAGAGTTTTTATGTAATTATGATAATAATATTGCAAAATATACAGTATTAGCAATTTTCTGTTAAATGCCCCACAAAACTCAAACATAAGCATGTACTCATGTACTCCAGATCTACTGTTCTCATCATGTGGAGTCCACACGTTTAGACATCCCTTTTTCCTGTATCACTGACAAAAACCAGACACTGAATTTTGGCCCATTGGTGTATTATTTATATAACTTGATAATAACACAATACAGGCTCTGCCAGCAATGATTACCCAGTGACTGGGGTCAAAGAGAAAGGAACATGGACTTGTTGATTTGTTTGTATGTAAGCAAACCCACTTTATTCTCCAATGGATTCCAATGAAACTATGTGAATAAGGATGACAATGCGCTCAATAAATTGAATATTTTAGCAGTGCTGACCTGAATGTTTGTGAAAGTTACTCGTTTTTATGCCATTCCTTCTTGTCTTTGTCCTCCGATAAAATAAAAAGTGGTGTCTTTAATACAGTCCATCACTGACAGCTGTGTGGAGTTAAGACACACTATTGGTAGCTGCTCATTGTTTTATACTGTCTCATGTTTCTGCTTAGTAAAGTTACAGGAAAAACATGCTGCTTATGATTGTGAACAACTAAACTAAGCATATCATATGTGTTCCACTTGTCTGTAAAACACAATAACATGACTAGTGTGGTGTTTCTACTGTTTACTGATACATTTCCATTCCAACTTTTACATTCAATGAAAGGTCTGTGTTTACATAGAGGGCAAAAAGATGTTTTATTTTTTATTTAATTTTATTTAACCTTTCTTTAACCAGGGAAGTCATTTGAGAACCAGTTCACATTTACAATGTCGACTTGGGCTAGAGACAACCATTCACACTCACATTTATACCTAGGGGCAACTTAGAGTGACCAATTAACATACTGCATATTTTTGGTTGTGGGAGGAAGCCGGAGTACCCAGAGAGAACCCATGCAGACATGAGGGGGAACCGACAAACTTTTTGCTGTGAGGCACGAGTGCTACCCAGTGCACCACTGTGTCACCTTGTTTTACTTAAAAACAGTAAAAATCCATGGTAAAATTTGTTAACCATGGTAAGATTTGTAAACTTGTAGTGTAAACTTGCTTTGAAGCATGTTTTGTGTTCTTTATTATTTTTATTTCTTGATGTTAACTAACTTCATTTCTAAGCTAGAGAGACCTGGTGTTGAACTAGTCATCACTATAGAAGAGCATAAGAGGGGTCTTGAGCAAGAACAATGTTAAAAAAAAAAAAAAAGAACTGGAGTCTCTATGTGGGAACCAGTGAATGGGCTGCAATCACGGATGTAAGCTGTAACCCTTTCAGACCAAGCTTCCAACCTGGGTCTCACCCAGGTCCATTTTGCAAGGGGTGACGCAGGTAAGCCAACCCCCCTTAGCAACACGGGTCAAAAGATGGGTCTGAGGGTGATAGCAGTGTGAAAGGCAATAACTCAGATCGCTATCAGCTGGGGCAGAGTGAGGTGGGGCTTGTGGGACAAATGAATTGTATTAGTTAGGAATGATGTCACACTGCAGTGATGTAACTGTAGCTTGTAAACAAACTTTGAATAAAATGTACATACAAATGGACATCTGGCAAGATTATGCAATCTGGGAGCTCCTCACCAAACACGGAGAGTAGGAAATAATGAGGCAGCTGACCAGGCGGTGAGGAACAACATGGTGTATGCCAACATAATGAAGCTGAGGCATTCGCAGGTCCCAAAAACAGATTACCAATAAACTGAGAGCACTAAAAAAAAGCAGTACACAAAGATCCACTACCACAACAAAAACAGGCGCATTGTTGGTCAAATGGACTCGCCGTACTACGAGCTATGTCACATGATTTTTGGACACACAGCACTCACCAATCCTGTGCAGCTGTCCTCCAGCTCTGCCAGAGAGGTCAGAGAAGAAACGCTACTGCCTACCATAATGTGCTGTCGTCTGCCCCCGAAGATGATGTTTTGTCACCCCACCCATTTTTAGCCCTTAAGGTCATTAGTATGCATCGCCCTGGGTCCATCCCAGGTCCTGTCTGAATTGCCATGACCTGTGTCCACCCCTGCTTGTTGGTGTGAAAGTGGTATTACATTCACTCTACACAATCTGTGCCATGCCCAAGCCATTTCACACCTAAAGTCAATATTAGGCATGTTTCCACCTCAGGAACTTCAGAGTAATCTTACAGGGCCAGGGCTGTTGTTGTAATGGTTCAAATTACAGGAACCTTTACAGGGTCTAACCGAGTCCCTGCATTGGGGTAGGTATTCCAAATGGCCCTAAAAACTCCTGTGTGGAGCTTAAATATTTTCTCGATGCTGATTAGGTACACCAGAGCAGGCTATGATGTCAATAGGAAACGAGAGGCATTTTTAAAACCCTGCAGAAGACGAGTAGGAAATAGTGGGATTCAGGAGTCTCAACAGATTTTACAATCAAAAGAATAATGTATGATAAATGGGCTGACACAAAGGTGCAGGCACTGCTTGCATTCTACGCCAGCAAAGAGGTCACAAAACAATTATGTGATAATCACAACTGATTACATCAGTGGTGGGTCCTACTCTGCAGTGGAGACGCAGCGAACTAGAGAGCGGAGTGAGAAGACGCTCCTGTAAATTTTCTCCTCGCCCCTTGTACCCCATAGTTCCTGTGGTGGGAACACATTTGTTGTTTGAGTAGTGTGTGTTCTTTCTTGCAGGATTCATGCACAGCATGCTTCCTTGGCCCTGGCACAGTTGCAAGAGGTGGGTTTCATGCTTCAAACCTTATCTCCTAATGCCTCCATGTGTGGGCAGCACAATTAACTGAAAACCGCCGCCTTACAATAATGGAAGGAATCCAATAGAGGTCTTTATCTGACCAAAAACAATTTGAAGCCACAAACTCAATAAAGTTGCATACGCTGTAGTACAACATGATCTCATATGTACGGACATATCCATACTTAGACCCACTTGGCCATGGAGCAATGTGAGTGCAGACCAGCAGGCAAGTGGTTAGGGGATACAATCAGGCTTCAGCACAGTTTGGGACAACTGGCAGTAATGTGAGTGGACCTTTTAGAAATTAAGTTAACGTCAGCAAACGCCACTTGACCACAATCTATATTTTATCTCACAAGCATGTGCAAATCTTATGTACTAAACCTAAATGTGGAAGTAAGGCCTCTACCATGCTCAAAATGTTAAACTTGACAGTTACAGATTTGGGTGGTTCTCAAACTAGGCCTTATATTTGTGGTACAGGGGGTACTTAATATGATTCATTTAATTTTCTTGCATATGAAGGAGGAATGCACAGCGCATGTAGGGGGCGGGCCTCAATACCGCTGCAGTAAGCAGTGTTGTGCTATGCTATGCACATGTGAGGAATAGCATAGATATTCTCAGGTATAATTGCATGAAATCTGGTTGTTTTAGTGACAATTATGCTAAAATATATTTTCCCCAACGATATTTGAAATCCCTGTTGAGGGCCAACCTTCAATTATCAATTTTGTAAATTCCAAGTTTATTCATGTTTATTCCCATAAATTCTCATAATTCCCATGGAAAGTTTCCAATTTGGATAATTCCAAAAGTTTCCAGCTTAACTTCCCATGTGAAATTTCTGAAGTTTCCAGAAATGTTTTGCCCCTTTGCAACCGTAATCCAAACATTAAAGATTCAATATGTAAGATTTTCAGATGTTTGTGTGTTTAGGTAGTCTGTGTCAGAGTCTGTTTTGTGCTGGAAGCTGTTCATGTAGCAACATTAGCCCATCGATTATTACACCCTTCACACTGGCATTGATTCTAGAAAGTCTTGTTCAACTTGATCTTCACTAAACCAAATATTCTCTATTGCACAGATACTTGTGAAACACATTTTCACGATTTATCCAAGCGTTTCTGGGTTTATGTATGTTTTCCATACTCCTCCAGACCTGAAAATTGCTGCTTCCAAATTTCATGCTTATTACAGTTTTTCATGACCATGCAAACTTAAGCAGGCTCATAATTGATGGTTAAAATGCAGCGGTGATTTGGTATAATATACCTAATGGGCCGACACTGATCATAGTGCCCAAACATGACATGTCTGATGATGTCAGTATGACACCAAGGCACTGCATTCTGTCAACGTTTCCCCTGGCGCAAATAATTTCATGACCCCACTACAGTTATTTACCACTTCATGGCAGATGTGGTGGGAAAATCTCCTCTCACTATGCTATGATGTGGAGAGGGAACACATTTTGAGTGTAACAAGGCCAAAAGGAATAATTTAGAAAATGATAGAAACATCAATCATGCCTACTGAGTTCCACAACATCGTCATCCAAGTTCTTGACAGCTCACATTATATGGCAGGACGGTTGACGGTGATCTCATGAAGGCTGCACACTGTGGCACTGCAGCTAATTGTCTGAGCTGAACATGATGTACTTACGAACCAAATTAAATTATAACAAAATCCAAGCCAAACATACAGTTCATGTCTTACCAACTACTTAATACTTTCAAGTTACTGTTTTCACATCTATTTCTCACTTTACCCTCTGCTCTGTTCTTCAGTGTTTGATGGTAAAATGATAGGTGAAGGAAATCTCTGAGGAATACGTACAAAGTCCTCTGTGCTCAGCAGGTAAATAATCAATGCTGACTTGTTCCTGAGAAGCAGGAAGACAAACGAGATCATGCTTTCCTGCCTGCCATCCAGAGAAGTTGCTGATTTAACAGCCCTTTACCTCAGCTGGTGGCCATCTTTAAAGTCTCACTTCCATTAACAGGGTGATTTTATGTGTCACACAATGTGCACACCCATACATGAGGTACATGAGTGTGTGTGTCCATGAAATTACTCATCACTGTTTGAGAACAAGATGAGTCCTGTCAGGTTTGTTGCTCAGGGAACGGCCAACAGTTTAAACCAAAGCTTATTTTCCCCTCACACAAAAACACAACAAACAAAAAAATCCCAGTCTATAGAATGAGGGGACAGATTTACAGCCAGTCAGGGTCAAGGGTCATCCGGCTGGATGCTTTCTTGGAGTGGTCTTTTCTCTTTTTACTCCTTTCTTTCTTTGAGGTGTCGCCTCGGCTCCCACCCCTCCCCCTGCATTCCTCTCTTTTGTTTATTCTATATAAATACAATCAGACTGGGCTGCAGCCCACACTCGTATACGTTCTCTCTTTCTGTTAGTTTATCCTTCACACATACACATGTACGAAAACACGTACACACACAAAACTCATACATACACAGATACAATGGAAGCTGTTGACAAAGCGTGTTGGGCTTGTCAAAGGGCCATCGTCATGCCACCAAACACAGACACACATTTTGACACACTGTCAACGCGTGGAAGAATGGCTTTAAGTACGACTGGTGACCAAAGACATGATAGTCTGCTGTCATAGAGTCACAATCCATGATCTGAATAACAGTTTATCATCTAATATAAAAGTTTTGCCAGGATTAGACTGAGTGATGAGTTTTTATTAATATAACATTATTGCAATATTTTAACCATATGCAGATGAAGTAAACACAACTACATATTTTCCTTTATAAACATATATTAGGCTCCAGTGTTTCCACTGTGTGCAGCATACACTGTGTGATTTCAGACCTCATTCAGATCCGATTGGCAGCCCTGAGTGTCCCAAGCATTTGCAAGTGACTGTTTCCAGACATTTTGCCTCGCACCCCACGCTTTTTTATGACTGGCCAAAATAGTCAGAGCATCAAATTGTACCTTGGATGGTTTCAAACATGTTTGATTTCCATCTGATCACCGTGTGTTTCGTCATCTTTTCTCCTCACTGCACCTGTGCTGCAACAATGCAGCAGCAGGAAACAGTGAGTGAAATCAAGAAGAAAGCAATAAATGACACAGAACTATCACATACTGGAGCTAATAAGTTAAATTTGAATAAAAGTTTAAATACTTCAGCACAGATGGGCATTAAGGCATTGGCCAATTAATATATGATTAAATACCTGTGTGTGTGGGGGGGTATGCCTGCCTGTGTGTGTGTGTATGACGGAGAGACAGAAGATGAGCCAGGGGTCACTCCGAAGGGAAAAGGGAAACAGGAAAGAAGAAAGTGGAGCCCACAGAGGTTAGTATTTCTGCCCAGAACTAATTGAAAAAGAAGGTACACTCGTCCAGTGTGCTATGGCATAATAGTGTGTGGACAGTGTTCGCTGGATCTGCATGCGTTTCCAGCCAATACGGTCGCACAGTGTACTATACGTTCATGTGATACCTTCAATGTGATACATTCACACATTTCTAAAATCACACAGTTTACACCAGCCTTCAAGTGGCCTAATATGTCTCACTAGTTTTTAGAATGAATCTAGAACATACTTTCACCCTATCATAACTCTAAAAAATCACTGTAAATCAAACTCACTTCATGTTAAAGTTTAGTATCCAGACCTGCAGCTCACACATTTACTGTCTGTCACCACTTTATCAGTTATTTTTTCAGTGTCAGCAAAATAACATATAACACAAACTCTGCAGGATAACAGTAAGACACAACATACGATACTGCAGATTATATTGTTTAAACTTACTAGCGAGCAACCTAAAGCTCAACGCTGCAATAAGAAAATTACATTCCCCATTACATAATATTAAGAGTTCACTGGTTCAGTGTAAAACCTGACAATAAATGAAATATTAGAGCATTGTACTTGCTTTATTTCAACATACTGAAGATGTACCCTTTTCATTTCCAAATATTACTGGTTTCCTTGATTACTAACAACTGGTGTTGGCCCTGAAAAACCTCTTGATTTCTAGAACAAAAGCACAACATGGAGAACTAATTAAGGCAACTTGAAGCATTACGTAAGTGCTGACTATTTTAAGCAAATTATTAAGATCTGCCTGATTTCAAGTACATTGAACTTAAAAATGTTCAAAATAGAAGTGAGTGTGGGAGACAAGCACACGAAAATCACAACAGGTGATGAAGGGAAACGTAAGAGAGAAACCAACAGAAAAGACAGATGAAGTATAGTGGGAGTGAGGAAACAGAGGGAGGCTGCCGGGAGCAGGCAGCAAGGAAGAGGCTGAATGAAAAAGTCTGGAGGCCAAAAAGTGTGCGTGTGGCCGTGCCAGGCCTCTGCACCAGTCTGTTGGTAAGGAAACGCACAGGAATGTGTAGCCTTCCAGTTTAAGGCAGTTTAATGAACATCCAGGGCTGTATTTTTTGTGGCAGTGCACAGACTGGAACAGGCAGTGAAACAACATGGTGGAATTTTCTTAACCTTATAATGTGCCTTGCCTATTTATTCACTGGGGGAAGTAAGGACAGGGTCAGCATGCATGGGGGAAAGATATAACAAGAGGTTCATTGAGAGGTACAGATTCAAGACATCATTCCTGCTACTGTGTTCTACAGTCACTCCACTCTTATTCCTGCAGGTGATGTTAATGGCAGATGATAGACAGTCTGTTTGACAAAGCATGAACTGACCTGTATGGCTGCGGATGTGGACCCGTAACGTGCCGTTGCTCGCAAACTTCTGTCCGCAGTATGGGCAGATTTTCTCCTTTTCCCCTGTGTGGGTCTGGGAACAAAATGATAAAACACACATATGGTTATTGTTATGAAAAACATTTGTAACATTCATCCTCGCATCCTTCCTGCATTACAAAGTAAAATGTGAGTGACTGTCAAAGCTAAAACTCAATGTCAGAACATATGATTATCACATATTCATCAATGCATCATCAAAGGTAAAAAATTAAACTTCACAGGATTAGGATTACTTGTACATTACATATAAGCTCCAAGTTTCTACAAACTTAAAAACAGTTGATGTTTTGTTAGCATATGTGGCAAAGGACCATTGTTTTTTTCTTGAGCTATAATTTTCCACAGTATCAGGTTTGAGTCTTAGAGTTTAACATTTTGTTCATTTTTTTCCCATTCTCAATCTTTGCCCTAATTCCCACCACATCAAAAATAATGGCACAATCAACGGCAGATTTAAATTTTTATTTACTGGGTGAAAGACCAGTAACACTAATATAAATGAACTGATTTCTCAAACATGCAATTTGATTCCGCCACGTCATGCGTGAACATGTGACTACATAACTTGCTATGGCGCATATGTTTTTGCTTTTTTAATTCATGAGGATTTGTTTCAGAGAACAATGAGCACTGCTTACGACACTATATACATGGCTGAAGCTCGAGAAAAAAAAATACTGTTAAGGCCACCTTTTAAATTTCTGAACAAAAATGCATGAAATAATAACCGGAAGTAATCGATGGATTTTAAAAATAGAACTGTATTGTTATTGCCAACATAAAAAGTGGAATACTCATATGAAAGTATTCATTCTGCCTTTGCCCAGTGTATGAATGGAGTGTAATACCCTTTTAAAAATGAACATATTCCTGACAGTTGCTCACATCCTTGAGATCATCATGTACACTTATTTCTGTGTAGACAAATTAAGTTCAGCTTATCCCAAGAATTCATAGGCTCACTCCTGACTTATTCGGTTCCTCTGTCTAATGCTTCTTTACCATGGCAAAAATGTGCAGAACAAGCTACTATCAGCTTAGAAACAGAGCCAGTTAAAGTCAACTGCAAACTGGCTCCATCATAAAACATACTCCAACACCAACTTCATGTACTTCACATCCAAAATACATAAAGCTGTTGCAGTCTGAGCTGAAATTCAATATATCTTAATCAAAACACTGATGCAAAGAAACATGATATCCACATTCTACCCATGTGAATTGAATGTTCTCTATTAATGCACCAGAACTATTGTTGTACTTTGTGAATGGAGGACAGTTGATCCACACAGGTGAACTAAAGGCAGGATCAAAGAACACAGACAAGCTGATAAACTAGAGCCCAAACCCCAGAGAACTAAAGGCCAGGGAGCACATACGCATTCATCTCCTCATCAGCCTCCCTCCTCTTCTACTCCCTTCACCTCCTGACAGTCCACAGAGTCGGGCGCTGCACATTCATAAGGCCTGCACATGCAAACCAGGAAGAAGTGCATGTGGAACGAGTGAACTACCTCTACCACTACCTTTTCCTCCACCCCCTCCCCCTTGCTCCTCTGCTTGTTGAAAGTTACACTATGAATTCCTCTCACGTCTTGTTGTAAATTCCCGAGAATAATCGTGAGTATGGAAAGCTCAAACTAACAGCGACAGTTTCAACAGCAGTACAATACAAGAACACCTCCTCTATGGGCCCCCATCCTTCCCTCCATCACCCCACTGTGTCCCTCTGACACCTTGGGTGTTTCTTACAAAGGCTCTTTCCACACACACACACACACAGAAACACACACACACACAGATGCATAATAGCACATGTATACATCCACATGAGCCCTCATACAGTACACACACATTTATGTGTACTGTAAACAACCATAAAGAGGTACATAAACAGATGTGTCCCACATGTAGCAGGTCTGTTTTGTCTCGACAGAGGAAACATCAGTGGTATTTTTACCTATAGACAAGTAATTGGTAGTTGTAGTAAATCATCAAAAGATTTGTGTATATATATATATATATATACTGTATGTGCATGTGTGGGGGGGTGTGCATGTGTGTGCGTGTGTGTACAGTATGTGTAATTATTCAACCACAATCCCTGTCATTTTCATTCATATGTGCATTCTTCTACGCCAGCACTGACACAGGTCCATCTATATTGTAGGCAGCATAACATACACTGCGTATACAGTACATGCTGACATACACTCTGTCATATGACTCCAAACCAAGGATCAGAGAACAGAAAATATTTACTCTAATGTGAGACCATTATATGAAAAACGCAGGTGTGTTCTGACAGAAAAAACATTTACACCATTAACTTCTGTTTGTCACTTGTTGTTTGTGGCACAAATGTTCTCCCGTTTCACATATTTCCACTTTACATTTTCATTAAATGTACACACATGGCTAATATTACACAAACACATCTTAAACATCTTTAAACTGCGACAACTTCCTCCAAACAAAACAGAATGGAGTAGTTATTTCAGCTGAAGAATATCGAAGTAAGGATACATAAAATAACACTTTAGCCATCGTACAACCAAACGTCGGGTTATTCTGCACATGTAAACACAGCCAGCAAGTTGTCGTCTCCTCGGAAACCTGACTTTGATCAAGCCCAGATCGCTCAGCAGCCTCCAGACCCCCATAAGCAGTGAGACAGTTCAAATGCCTGTCTTCAGCCCTACTGTTCAGAGACAACCTCCAAGACATTTTCTTTTGCTGTGTGCCAAGAAACTGTTTGGTTTCAATCTTGATCCATAACCACACCGGACGTTGTCAGATTTAGGCCTCATAATCTGCAGCAAAATCTGTTTGGGGCTTTGAAACCCTGCAGAGCTAATGGACTAACTGCCATTTCTAATCAACATAGGAATTGATTCCAAGCCTTCATGGGCAGCAACGGTCAAGATGGATGCCTCTGCCAGGTTTGGTATTAGAAAATTTAGCTGCAACACTGTTTTGGAGATGAGGAGTAAGACTCGGTTACATGAGACAAAACAGGCAAACAATGGAACGATTTTGGACAGCATTTTGGGTTTTTCTTTAAATTTTACTTAACTCAGTCACAACTAAGCTGGATTTCTACAATTTTAGTCAACTTTACAACTTTTTAGGCTCTTGTTATGACTGAATACAATTCTGCTCTTGGGTTTGATCATGTTATGCTCCAGAAGTCAATACACAGCAATAGTAGGTGATGGCAGTGACTTTGTCTTGCAGTTTTATCAGACGAGTCTTATACTTACTATCAAAGTTCCTAAATTGAAGGTTTTTTGCAGTTGGGTTCAACATGTTTTTTCTTAAACAGACTTTAACTCTTAAAGACCTGGCTAAAAGAGTGTTGGGGTGCCTGACTCCCCTATATTTATTTCTGCATTGGTTGACATCATACAGTTGAATAGTTAATGTGCCAATTTATCATTTGCATTGCTGAAAAAGAATTTACTGATGATGTTACAAATAAATAACATCAAATTTGAAAGCTTTTTGATTGTGCTGTGTGCAGCCATTTAGGTCTTTGACAAAGCACTAAATATTTAAGACTATGTACTGTACCAAATCAAATCAAAATTAGTGAATTGCTTGTATACCACTAAAAATGGTGCAGTGTAACCCTGTTGTATTGAATTTCAGTACCTTAAGAGTAAATTTTAACAATGACACCATTAACATCATTTTTGTTAAAGATACATTAAACTAACAAGCTGCTTTCACTGAGGTTTGTCTCTGAAGTTCTGGTTCCTGCCGAAAAACAGTATTGAGTTGTAAAACACTGACTGAAAAACAAGAATTAAAAATGTTTAAGACCCATGAAAACCCTGTCAAAGAAGTGGTTCAGCAGGCGTAAGAATTTTGCAAGGTTTCATAACTGATTTTGTTTTCATCAAACTGTGTACTTTAAAATATAGCCACAATTGACCTTGAACTCAATTTCAGGACAAAGTGCCAGCCATAACAGACATGCAATCACTCTGTATGATTGAGTTTTGTCTGGCTAGAGTGCTTTTCATTCACCTTCTTGTGGCTCTTCAGGACTGAAGGAGTGACAAAGGCCTTCTCACACAGGTCGCACTTATACTTCTTATGGCCATCGTGCACCACCTGGATGTGAACATTGAGTGTGTCCTTCCTCTTGAAGGTGGAATCGCACTGGTCACACTTGAATGTCCTCTCACCTGTAGCAGGGACATAGATGCAGGAACATTTGTGAGAGCCATTTCCAGTTATCTATTGTTGTGTCTGTAAAAACACCTCTTGCTGTCATCATGCACAGCAAGAGGGGACCCAATTTCACCAGGGCAATTGTGCGCAAAAAACTACAAAGACGGGTGTTTGATTGCGGCAGACAATCCCAAACAATAGTCTTTAGAATAGTCTGGTTCCGTTTTTTTTAAGTTTAACCAAAGTCGTCTTCTATTGTGTGTGTAGCTGAACGCATCCCATGGGACACAGTAAAATAAGCTGCTCTGCCATATGTTTCGTCTGAGTGTCACAAATCTGCAAAAAGCATGCCCTACTTTATTAATCATTTCACTGAAAAGCACTAAAGTGCCAGACAGACAGCGGGGCGAAGTCTCAGCTGTTGCAGACAAGAGCTGCTCGCAGAGTGAAGCCTGATGTTTTCCTTCACGCCTCTGCTCTCTGCCTCCATACAGCAGTGTCCATTGTTGACAAGTTGTTGTTTCCATTATATGGCGATCATTCAATTTCCACAGAGTAGTTTGAAGAGAGCGCCTGTCTGTTTGGCAGAGCAAGTGGGTATAAGCTTGTGCTCATTCTGCCATTACCAAGGCCAATGATGTTCAGATGAATAAAATGAACACCAGTGAAAGCTGAGGTCTACTGTTCCTAAATTAAATTAAAGCCTTCACTTCGTGATAATTAATGTCAACGATCCCCTTGCATAAAAGATCTCTTTTCTACCTGGACCATACGCCTACACATACATGTTAAATAAGGGGAAAATTCCACCTCTGACATCTGACACTACAATAATGTTCTATGCCTTTGCCTTGCATCTGAAAATTGACTTAATTTCATCTGAAATTGCTGTGCTTCACGTTCTAATTGTGGCCCATGTGCTGCAGAGACACATTTACTCAATGGTCTATTCTCTCACCTACAGTGAAATCAAACACTCAATCCTCCCGCCCCACATACTGTCTAAAACTTGATACATAATACAAATCTGGGTATTATATAGCGTGTCTCCTGAGACAGCGGCAGGAAATGCCTTGAGCTTTACAACCTCTTTGTTATCTGTCTTAATTCGAGGACCAGCAGTGCATCCTTCCACAGCTGGTCTGCAGCTCAACCATTCAGGGCCAACGCCTCTGCCAGATCAATGTGCCCAGGGAGCATCCTCATATCTGCTCATAAGGACTGTTAATGGGGTGGGATATCTGCTGTTAATGGAAATATCAGCAACTAAGGATCCATAAAAATAAAAAACAATCTCCTACCAAACATACCTTGACTTGTTTTTTTTTTTCATATTAAGGATGGCATATGCCTGGAACAAACTAGGCTGCATGTGGTCTAGTCTGAAATATCTGAGGGAAAAAAAGTGTAACAGCAGATCAGAATGACACCCAAAGGAAAACACACACCCTCAGACAAGGTGCTGCCCTTAGCTGTACACACAAAAGCTGCATTTGTGGTTCTTTGAAGAGTCTAACGATGAGTGATTGTGGGAAGATCCATTCACTGTTGTCACTCAGAATTGGCACATTCCTACATGATGTGCCGATGATTCTCAGTTTTGAATAGTTATAAACCTGTACTTGTGGTGTGGAATACAAACTTAATCTACACTCTGAAAATTTACTTGCCACAAAATTACGAGGGAAAATAAAAATAACAATTCACTCTCAATTATTTGCATTTATTTTGCAAAACCATGATCATTTTATCTGTCAACATTTGTCACATTTACATCACAAATTTCCCCATTTGAGATTTGACTGGGACTCCCATTAAGCGTATTTCCATTGCAGGAGCTTTGGGTAGAATTTACAGGAACCTCCTCTAACTTGGTCCTCTCGGCCACTGCGTGTCTCCACTGCAGGGTAGGACACAACGCCAACGTAATCGTGGCGTAATCATGCCAATGTGATTGCAGGACGTAAACCGCGACTCACCAAGAACAAACACAGAGACAACAACATTGAGCATGAAAATAAATATGACGGGAGCTGAGGTGGTTGCCTTTGTGTGTTTTGTGCACACATGGGTGCGGGCGCTATGAAGAAGTTGAAAAGATGTCTCAAAGAAGTCTGAATCCTGCTATTTAGAGGGGCTTTAAAAATGTTGCTTGTTTCCTATTGGCACTGAATCCTGCTCTGGGTATCAGCACTGAGTAAACCTTTAAGCTCCACCCAGGAGTTTTCTTGGCCTTTTGGACCTACCCTGCAGCAGGGAATTGGTAGACCCCGTAAAGGTTCATCAAATTTGAGCCACCTGCTGGTTCCTGCAGTGGAGACGCACACCAATGGCCCCAGTTCCGTAAAATTATCCCAAAGTTCCTGCAGTGGAAACACGCCTATAGTGAATATTTCATCTCAAGACACTTGCCGTAATTTTTTTCATATACTCTTAAGTCATGAGCTTTGTGCATTTGAAAGTACAAAATGGAACATTTGTGGAGGTTACTCCATTACCTAACTTGATTTCTAAGTTGATAACTGTTTAACAATACAGACTGATTTCTGTGTAGAGGACTCTGTGTTCTTTCCTTGTGCTCATTCTTCTACTCCTCTCTTCTGCTCATCTACAGCTGCAACAGTGTACAACACTAGCTACCATTAGCTTAGAAATGCAGACAGATATAATCCAAAAATGATCAGCTACCCGCGCAAAATATATTTAAGGCCCTATCTTCCACCTTACGCATTGTTGTGAAGTGGGTGGCGTATTCCTATCTTGCCTCAGCAAAAATGTCCGCTTTCTACCACGCATCCATGCCTCTGAGATAGCAACCTGCTGTAGACCACTGAGGGTATGTTGGTATTAAAATTAGACAACCAGGTGGCGCATTACTGTATTCTACATAAACACACCGCTGCACCAGTGACTGATAAAAAAACCATACTGTCCATACTGTAACAATTATAATTATTAATATGATGTATACATGCATTATTCCTTTAAACAACATGGATTGAGTACCGTATTTTCGGATGAAAAGTCGCTCCAGTATGTTAGTCGCATGAGCCAAACAATGCATAATGAAGAAGAAAAAAATTTGTATTGTGTATTAGACGCTCTGCAGAACACGTCGCATCTGTCCACGCTGCCGCGGGTGCACGCCTGAGCTGCGTTGTGGCTCGTCTCCTCTAGCGGCTGTCAGTGTGACAAGCACCCTATAGTCGAATTCATTCAAAATATAAGTCGCTCCGATGTATTTGTCGCTCCCCTCGCCAGACTATGCAAAAAAACATGACTTTTAATCCGGAAAATACGGAATATGTGTGTATATGGTTTTGGATTTGATCCCAATGCCTGCCAGCGGGGCCTTTCTGTGTGGAGTTTGCATGTTGTCCCCATGTCTGTGCGGATTGTCTCGAGGTACTCTGGCTTCCTCCCACAACCAAACTAAAGTTTAGCTGAATTGGTTACACTAAATTGTCCAAAGGCATGAATGTGAGTGTGAATGATTGTCTGTCTCAATGAATGTTTGGTGGCGGTCGGAGATGCCATTGGCGCAAATTGTCAGCCAGATTTCTGTCAGTCTGCTGCAGGGCAACTGCGGCTACAGATGTAGTTTATCACCACCAGGAGTGAATGCGGATTGAATCAATAACGGGTTCAGTGTCAGCAGCACTCCATACTGTGACCAAAATGGTCGCACAATCGACCAATTTTTACGTTTTGCGACTAACCTTCTGACATCAGACGCACACATGCTACCAACACAGCAGTTGCACAAAATACAGACCTCCATCATGAGTTATTTTGTGGAGAGCTTGCGTAACACAGCGACATCATGTCTCCTAGTCCAGAGTACCGTACACGGCCTGGAACTTGCTGCTGTGTTTTCATATGAAACCACCACCCCACCCCCAACCGCATATTCAACCGGTCAGACATGTCACATGACAGGAAGAGCCGTAGTCGCGGGTAAGCTGTGCTTGTAGCCTGCTAGCACCTGCTGAGCAAGTCAGACTGTTTTAACTTTTCTTCAGAGATAATTCAAATAGAGTATCATGTTTTTCATACTATGAAAATAAATGACCGGAACTGATATTTCTGTCTCAGAGTTAAAAAAGTATATTGTGTTTATTAAAAATAGTTTAAAAATATAATTGAATTGTGATAATGGTCATTTTTGCAACATTAAGGTTGGCCATATTATTGTCTTTGGCAATAATATTTTGGTTGAAAACAAACTGGAAATGATCAGCATCAGCCTTGATTCAATTTCCCAAAAAAGTAATCAGTATTGTGTCAAATCTTACAAATGTGGTATTGTCCATCACTAAATTGTGCACATTCTGAAGGAGGGTCATCCTGTTAATGTGCTGGTAGGTTATGTGTAGGTTGAAAGTATGTCCCTATTCAAAATTCGATAGGTTTTAGTAAGGAAGGGGAAAGAGTAAGGTCATAATGTGGTTCAAATGTTCATGCATTTCCTTCTGTCATACATTCTTAAAATCAATTTTCAATATTAAATCAGTAATGCGAATAGTTGCGTAATTAATGTTTTTATGCAAGGAACATATTTCTTCGGGTTAGGTAGTATGTTTCTGTGAAATCCAGCGAGGCAGGATCTGTACTGTATGGTAGTAGAGTAGGTCGGCTTTCAGATCGTATGAGTTAGATTGTAAAGTTTGTCCAGTTGGTGTACAAATGCATGTGAATTGATTGACTGATTGATTGACTGATTAATTGATACTTTATTGATCCCGCAAAAAGGGGAAATTCACAAACGGCAGCGAACTGACTTCACACCAACCTTGGGGGGCAGGGAGGTAGTGGAAAGTTTAGGGTAGGAACATTAGGATAGTCAAGGAAAAAACACAGTTACCAGAGATAGCCTCCAAAAGGAGCATAATTATGGTTACCAAGAAAAAAACTCTCAGCACGATTAGCAGACAAGTTACACACACATTAACAAAGCAAAGTTCCAGAGAGTCTTGGTTGTGGTGTGACGTGAGATAATAACAGGGATGCATATGTGGTATCAGTCCCGATAAGAAAGTCAGCGCTCTCGCCCCTCATATGTCCAGATGTAAGTCTCATGGCCATTGCCATGGTGAGACAGGCCCATAGATCCAACTAAACTGCCAAATCAGAGTGTGAAGTGATAAGCGGGGGAAGGGTGGAAAGCGGAGCTTCATTCTCAAAAACAGAATATTGCAACCACCTGTCTGAGTGACCTGGCTGCAGTTCAGTTAACCTCCACTGGACGCCACAGAAAAGAGGGTGTGAGAAGCCATTAATAATACCACATTTTTTTGTTATCAGTTTCATGGTGACCACAATTTTGGCTTGCGCGTCTAAATTTTGCCCTGCGCACCCAACTTTTTCAGGTTGGGAGCACATGCGCTTCTGGGTTCCAAAGTTAGTCTGGAGGGTTGGTCAGTGCTTTGAGAAGGAGACTCAAAAAGTACAATATACACTGCATGGCCAAAAAAAAAAAGTTGCCACCAAAACAAAAAAAAAAAAAAAAAAAAAACAAATCAAACACTCTAATAAATTACAGTGGTGCCCCGGATAACACATTTAATCAGTTCCGACGTCACGTGCTGTGTCTAAATCATTTGTTATCCGCAGCGACTTTTTCCATAAAAATACATGTAAAACCAACTAATCCATTCTGGACCCACGACAAACTCCCATGTAAAGTATGTATTACACACCCGTATGTGCACATTTATTCATTATTATTATT
>JAQQAE010003714.1:0-19777 GCA_029823295.1 Pseudamia nigra | reverse complement strand
CACTTGAAAAGGACTATTTGCTCCTGATCTCTGTCCAATGTGACAGAGTTTGAGTAGTTTTACAATGAAGAATAGAGACAAATTATGGTATTGAGATGTGTAAGACTGACTGAGAGCAAACACACAAACTGAATGATGTCATTGCAGTCAAAGGTGAGTCTACAGAATACTGACTTAAAGGATATGAATACTTACGCAAGCACTTATATTTCATAATATATTTTTAATTAGCTGACATTACTTTGTAGAAATCTGTTTTCACTCTGACATTAAAGATTTGTTTTTTGTAAGTTATTGTCAAACAAGGCAAATTATATTGACAATGATTCAAGTTATACTGCAATAAAAAACGAAAATATTCAAGGGGTATGAATACTTTTGCAAGTCACTGTATGTCACAACAGCGCACCTTAGTCCCGCCTGCTACATTCTCAGTTTCTTCTGGGTAATGGGACCTAATTTCAGAAAAAATGCATTGCAGTCAGTTAATTTTGTGTGAATACTGTCAGTGGACTCATATGGTCTAGGCCGAGAAAATCCATAGCAAAGACCCTGTCAAAGTTTAGCAGCGGTAGTAAAAAGGTTAAGTTTACCACCTAAACATAAAAATGAAAGTAAAGGAAAGCACTTTATTTCCACTGCCGACTCCAGACGTCCTTGAGATGATAAACAAACTCATCTTTCACACCTTGGTGTATCAGTCTGAAAGCTTTCACCTTAGCAGACCTGAGTGTTCAGAGATGTATCTGAACAGCAAAGTGGAATCAAGGTATTGTGCAGTTCTTAGAAAGTATATTAGGTACTGTACCATTCTACAAGGACAAAGGGCAGGAACTACATAAACACTGAACCACAGAGCAATGACATTTTGATACATCTTCTTTCATACTTTTGACCATTTTGTTCATTTTTCTTCATTCTGCTTCTTACAGTGTTCATGTTTGATTTGTCCGGATTTAGTTTTTCTCATTTCGTTCTCATTTTGTTAATTTCTCTATGCTTTTATTCTTTTGTGGATCAATTTGCTTCTTTGTTCACAAGTTTCACATTTTTATTAGGTTTGATTTAGTGTTGATTCTAGTTTAGTTCATCTGCTTTATTATTTAGTCTATTTCACTTCTTACTTTTGACCACTTTTGTTCAGTTTGCTTCTAATTTTGTTAATTTCCCTGATAATTGTGTTTATTTCTATTACTATTTTTCTTGTTTATTTTGTTCATTTTTCTTATTCTGTTTTTCTTTTTTCATTCATTTTTGATCAACTTCATTCAAATTTTGCTCTCATTTGTTCAATTTTTACTTATTTTTGATACTTACTGTGTTCATTTCCTTGATTATTTTGTACAGATCACTTCTCATTTTGTTCCTTTTCTGTTTATTTTGTTCATTTCATTCTTTTCTCTTCTCTTTTTGTTCATTTTCAATATATTTTTTATTTTCTTGATTATTTGTTCAGGTCTCTTCTGATGTTGTCCATTTTTCTTCATTATCTTGATTTCATTTTCCTTACTATCTTCATTTTCAGTCGAAGTGTTGGGGAAACTAAGCTAAAATGCTAAAACTTTACTTTGCCTCGATATTGACTTCACTGCAAATTTGACATGTCATTTTGTGTGAAATGGAATATAATGGAATCAAAACAAAATAAATTAATTTCCTATTCGAACTCAGAGGTGATCTGAGGTAGAGTTTGCCTTTGTAGGGCAGTCTACAGCTAACATTTGAATTCCCTTGATTCATAAAAAGGACACAGCACAAATCAAAGTATTAAATCAGCCGCTATTTACCATTGACCTAAAAGCGTGGTAAATCAACCCAGTTGTTTTTTTAAGTGAAACCCTTTTGCCATCAAGCTGAGCCTTGAACATGCTTCTAATGGACTCTGCACCGAATTTCTGTCCTCATGAAAATTACAGTGATTTCATGTCACCCAGCATGTCCCCATTTACGGTACTTGAAGTAATTGACCCTCCACGAGAGACCAGTGAGACCTCCTGCCCCGCTTCCACTGAGACCCTCTTATGTAACTCGTCAGCCTCAGGTCGACAGCACCGCAGCTTGGCATGGATGGACTCAATAGCATGTGGTGAGCTCAGTGAGGGTATTTTTAAAACTTCAGACTAGTTCAGCTATAGATCCGAAAGAGAAATGAGTCATCTGTTCAGGACCCAGTCATAGAAAAATCCATCGCGAGCTGCAGTAACGTCTCAGTCTTGAATGAATGCGCATATCATAGCATTGCCTCACTGTACTCTAAAAATAAAAAAGAAACCATGAAATCAGTTTATAAACCAAAATGTATTCTAAACTTTTGACTCAAAGTAGCCACCTCTGGCAAATATAACAGCCGAACACACTGGTGGCACTCTTTCTACAGTGGAAATCAAATATACTTCAGAAAGTTCTTCTGGAGGAATCACCAGTGAATTCGTTTTGCTAGTTTTGATTTAAACAATGCAAAAAAAAAAAAAAAACTCCAAACAAACTGGAAGAACAAAACTGACAAAAATGAAAAAATGAAAAGAATAAAATGGACATAAAAGGAACAACATAATGAACAATCTGGAAAAAAATTGTAAACCTTTATAAAATAGAGAAAATCAACAAAATTAACAACTTTAACAGCAAAAAGGACAAATAATGACTAAAAAATGAAAAAAGTAAAAAATAAAATAGTCAACCAAATGAGAAAATGAAAGAACAAAATGCACAAAAAAGGTCAGGAATAATAAAAAATGAACAAAAACAATACATAAAATAAACACATTGCAGAGAAAAAATAGCCATAAATGAGTAAAATAATGCACCAATAAGTAAAAAGTAAAAATAACAAAATAACCAGAAAACAAAATAAAAACGACAAAAATAAACCAAAAACAATAAACTACAAAATTAAAAAAAAACAATAATCTATGAAACAAAAAAATTAACAGATCAAATAAAGAAATGCAACAACAATAAAACAAAAGAATAATAAAGTAATAAAGTAATTGAGAAAATTAACCAAAAATTACCACATAATCCACAAAATGAACAGATTAAAGAGCATTGATAAAAAATTTTTAACAAAATAATGCACAAAAATAAACAAAAATGTAACAATAAGTGACTAAAGTAATTGAGAAAAAATTTTAACAAAATAGCAAAAATAAATCATAAAATAAACAAAAATCAATAAAATCAACAAGGAAATAATAAAAATGAACAATATAAGTAAATAATAAGTAAATGCACAAAATAATGAAGAAAAACACAAAAAAGCGCAGAAACCAAAAATGTAACAAAAAAAAGCAAGAAAATTAGCAACACAGTCCTCAAACTGGTGTCGGAGTAGAACAGCCTCCGCGGCCCCTTTAGGTTCTCAGCAGCTCTGCATTTCTTTCTTAGTTTATGGGAAAGTAGTGACAAAGTATGTGTACAGTCAGTTTGTCTATGCGAGTCTGACTGTCGATGTGTTACTGTAGGGCATCTGTTGTGTCTGCTGGAGCTGATGAGTGTTTTGCAGCATACTTATAACAGTGTCATTTTTCTTTGACCTCCCTTCGTGAGGCCCTTCGTTTCCCAGAGGAACTTTTGTCAGCGGTGCACAACTTGCGGTGACCGGGGTATATTCAGCCAGGGGTTTTACCATGTGTGGGCAGATCATATCTGTTCTACTACATCACAAAGTTTGATCTGAATCCTGACGATTCTGGATTTGTTGATCCAGAATGCTTCCAATAAGGGGGAACAGAAGGAAACTGGATTTGGATATTCCACACACTGTGGCGCACAGTACAATTAAAAGATCGAGGGACTGGATGTATCACAGTGCATAATGCTCAAAGTAAACTTAAACTGAATACTGGTGCCTCTTTGAGCCCTGGACCAGATCATTTACATACAAGAAGTATCAAGAATACAATATACAAGAAGTCAGTCATGTATCACTAAGTGCATTTCCATGTGCACTTGTTTTCCTAAATTTCCTAATAAGCTCTATACATGACAAATGAAAATGAAACTGCCACTAATATTGCTGTTTATAAGCAATTATTAGTTTCCCAATTATAAACAGGTTTTTTTCCACTACTGACAGATCTTTCACTGGGCCAAAGCAGCCTCTGTTTCAGCCCCTCAAACACAAGTTCTGGATATTTGTGCATATACAGTATAAACCCTGTATAATGTTTTGAAATAGAGGATCTGTACCAGAGACGATCTTTATCTGTGCTGCAGCTGACCTCAAACTGCTAATAATTCACCTTTCCTGAATATAGTGTTGACATGTCTAAAGAACCATAATAATACCAGCAAGTCTCATTTGTCTTCTTTGGAAAAGACTCCATTCAGAAAAAAGACTAAATTTCAAATATGAAGTGGAACATACTGCTTACAGTTCCAGCGAGGCGACACAGCACCAATCATAAAAACACAACTTATTTGTGAGGAAAGAGGTCACAGACAGCTCACCTGCAGGAATGATCCCAATCCGTAGGAAACATGGAATGAGCTCAGCATCAGGCTGGTTCTGGTCCACACCGTGGTCGGTTTGGGTCCTGGTGACCAAACCGTGTAAGATCTCGCTGAACATGCCGTCTCCACCCACACACACCACCCTGAACGCAACAACCAATTTCCATAAAAAACTCCAGTTAGAGGATTTTTCTACTGCCATTACACACTTACAACACATAGCATTAACACTGATTTGCAACATGGCAGTCAAAGGACTGAGTGGCTTCATGGATTGATTCAAGGTTTTATTTCAGTCACGTATCTCTGAATACCCCAGGAAATTCTGAGTAAAAGACTTCATTTTGTTTCTGGCAATCTCTTAATGTATCAATATGTGCCTTTTCTTTGTAAGTCAATGAGATGAACAAAAACATGAACAAATAAGCAAGAAAATGAGCAGAAATTAGCAAAACTGAACAGAAAAGAAATTCAACAAAATAGTCGAGAAATGGAATGTAAATGAATAAAATAATCAAGAAAATGAACAAAAATGAACAAAAGAGAGACAGGAAAGAAAAAATAAGCAACAGCTTAAGCAACTATAAAAGGACTCGATAAGTGCAGACCACAGCCAAGAGACACAAAATGTACATACTAATAAAAATAGCCATGACTTTAGACTCTAATTGTACATATTTTGATAATGTGACAATGTCGTCTGAAATCGACAGCTGTGGTCAGACTTTTAGATCAAATATATGGATTTTATTATGCAGAAAATAGCTACACAGTCAAAAAACTTGACAATAACACAACCTGGCAGCGACTGCAACTGTGAAACACTTCAATATATGAGAACATTATGCTGTGCCAAGCAGCATTACCTCGATTCAGGTCTATTTTAAAGTGTTGGAGAAATGTACTTAGAAATTATGTGAACTGCAGAGTTAAAGCCTAATCATATCACACATTCAATCCTAGTCCGCTGGACTGGATGTGTGATGAACAGACGCCGGAGTCAACGGGCTACTTGGCAGGAGAAGCCTTTCATGTAAGTAATGCCCTTTATGCTCAGATCAACTGTCTTTTGCCCTCAGAGGTTGAAAATGCCAAAGTATGTCAATGACTGAAAAGTTTAAATTACATTAGGATCCATTAGGAATGACAACTACAAGTAGAATTATAGTAGAAAATGGTCAATGTATCTCTAAACAAGTGTGGAAGTTCATTATCTGTGCTGGTGAATTGTTTGTTAAGGCATTAATTTGTGCCCTTACTGCATAAGGTTTGTTCAGGTTTATTCAAATGAAGGAAAAGGAACAAAATAAGCAACAAAATGAGCAACAAATGGGACCAACATTGTATTATCTGCTGTAAATGTACTCACTCCTTAAATGTAAAAGATGTTAAGGTGTACAAAACTGATTTAACTTATTTCATAATGTATGCTGTCTTTAAAGACAGCATACACCAACGTTCACAACATTAAATCAAAGTGAACAAAATCAGCAAAGGGAACAGATATGAACAAAATAATCCATAGTACAAATAACTAAAGGCAAAATGATCAAAAAAATGAGCAAAAAGGAATAAAAAAGACAATAATTAAGGAAAATCATAAAAATGATAATAATCTGCAAAACAAATAAAATACTTTACAAAACAAACAAAGCAATGAATGCAATGAAGAAGAATGAACAAAAATCATCAAAGTAAACAAGGACACGAACAAAAATCAACAAAATTATTAGTACAGTACGTATATAAAAATGACCCTAGCAACGAACCAAACTGTCATTATTTATGCAAAGCAGGTTTTTAGAGACACAAAGCCACATATCATCTAAATTTACAAACCGCTAGTTAAAAAAACAGAAAGAACATGAAACAAAACCACAAACCGAAAGAAAGTTTTTATTGTGAGGAACATAAAATCCTGCATCCCCTCTGAAATCTGCCCGTGTCACTGTGTATTGACTGCTGTCTGAGTAGTAACACTGTGACCCTTACACGCTAAGTGATGGATGAGTCCACGCTGAGTGAGGTTATTACAGGGAACAGACAGACTTGTATCAGCTCGGTATGGTGCTCATGGTGAAAACCTCAAACAGCCGCTTCACTCGGAAAACTCACCCGTCGTATTCATCCAGATTGGCCTCTGTTTTCAAGTGGTCCCGGGCGTGATTGGCTCTCTCGGTAACTGTGAGAATAAACCAGGGACTGACTGTTAGTACAGTATGTGTTTAATGAGTGGCGGTAGAGAGAACAGAAACGGTGCTCATGCAGAAGTACTCTTCGTTTATCATTTTAACGACTCGAGTAGAAGTGCTCCTAAAAATGAGTACTTGGGTAAGAGTAAAAAGGCCTGCCATTAAAAACTACTCAAGTACCGTAGTGAGTAATTCAATGACGTAGAATATGATACATTATTTTTGTTCTTTATTTATTGGTTATTTTGATCATATTAGTCAATTGGCTTCATTGTTTAATTCATTTTTTTCTCATTTTGCTGTTTTTTTTTCCAATTTTTTTTGCTTATATTGCACAGTTTTACTAACTTACTTCATTATTTTAATCCTTATGTTGTGCATTTTGTTGCTTTTGGTTCATTTTTATTAGTATTTTTGTTAATTATTTGATTGTTTTGTTCATTTTTGCTCACTTTGTTGTGTGTTTGTTGATTTTTCTTCAGTTCTGTTGGTTTTATTGAACATTTTTAATTCGATTCATTATTTTCACTCATTCATTCTGTATTTTGTGGTATATTTTGTTCATTGTAATAAATTTTGTTCATTAAATTCATCCTGCTCCATCCCAGTCTTTCTGCTGTTGTGTTTTTGGGCAAAACACTTCACCCACCTTGCCTGGTGTATGAATATGAATGAATGTTTGACGGTGGTCGGTGAGACCCCAGGGTAGATGTCGCTTACCAAAACCAGTGTGCGAGTGTGGAATGAATGAATAATGGATTCAGTGTAAAGTGCTTTGAGTCTCTTGAAAAAAAGTGCTATTTAAATCCAATCCATTATTATTATTTGTTAGTGTGCAGCAAGTTGTCACGTAACACATTTAGCTTAGTTTGATGCTTAAATGGTGCACATTAGTGCAAAAATAATTCTTCTTCAGTGCATTTGAACAAAAAGCAACAAGCCTGTTTTGACTCTGTGAAAAGCTAAAAGGACATGTTTACAGGGAGTTCAAATGCAAAATCAGGGAAATAAGAGTCAGAAATATAAACTACATACACCTGAAAATGGTATTCAAGTACAGCAATGAAGTATTTGTACGTACTTAGCTCCTCCTAAAAACAGACACTGTAGGTGACCTATTATCTATCATCGATGAAACATTCTGCACTTCAGTAGAATCAGCCGTGCAAATTAATGTTCAGAAATTCCGAATCACTGTTGTCGAAATCCTAATTCAGCTATTATTAGTCTACAAAATAAGCCTTGGGCCCAAAGAAACATAAACAATATTTTAACAGTGAATGTGTTCCATCATATCATATCAACACAAATAAATCCCTGAGATTCAGAGCAGCTGTTGAAGGAATCGTCTTCACACTGATGGACCATCAATACCCTACTATGTGTAGCTGTAGCAAACACTTATTGAATAATAGATGTGTTTGGATACGGAAGCTTATCAACTATCACCGTTTCCATTAAGGTGCTCGAATGATTAATGGAGCTATAAGCCAAATCATATCGTTGTGAGCCTGTTTGGGCCACACAGGAGGCCACGGTGGCAGTAGAGATCTATATGGCCACCATCGAGACTCATTTTTTATTTAAATGTTGAGGTGCGCTACTGATAGGAACCCACCAATCACGTCACTGGAGATGCCGGCACGGCGGAACAGTGGAGCCACCTTCTGCTCGTAAATATGCTTCCCACGCTGCTTTCCCCCGTAGGGATTGATGTACACCAGCAGGCTCTTTGGTCGGTTAGCTGCAAAGTGAAGGAGGGGGGCAGGACAGTCATTAAAAAGGCTCCATGTTTACCTTTTTTACAAATGTGCTACTGACAACAGCTTGATGAAGTTTTCATTAAGCAGAGACCTTTCGCAAAACGCTCAGTCAAAGTGACTGCTCCCCAAAACACAACGCTGCAGAAATAAATGATGTGTCTACTGACTGTAGGCCGAGTGTGAAGCAATTCAGAGGTGGTGCATCATTTGGTGATAAACCTACAAAGTGCAGCGATGGAGAATACTAAATTGCTTGTTTATGGCTGTTGTTTAGACGCCGTTTAGGACAACAAACTGAGATACAGCAGCTGCTCAAATTGAAAATGAATGTTTGGACATCAAGTGTTAAGTAAGCACGAAGAAATATAGGGTGTGATATGGTTTGGCAATAAGACAAAAGTTCCATTAGATCACATAAATGGATTGTCAATGGGTGACCGACCGGTGTAGTGCAGAGGACACTAACTCTGGTGCTTCATCTTCACAGTGAAATGTGGTTAATTTTCTTGAATTGATTCAGCCTGCCATGCAGAATGGGGCCAAGTAGACCATTTCAAATGGGTTACACCATCTTACACTCCACAATATTTTCCACATGCTACAGACACACTAAATCCTGTAAAACCTCATTATGTAACTGCTTTGCAGACATATTAAAGACCACCAGTGTAAAGCACAGCGTTTGTTCTTAACAAGGCTGGATGTAATAAAATTCAATGTGTTCTGACTAAACGTTTAATAACATGTTTATGATAATATTAAAAGTTATTACATCACTGGAACACATTAAATTCTCTTCCTTCTATCATTCATTTGAAGTTTTCATCTTCTGTCCTTTTCAGTATATAATATTATTTTCATTTCAGTCCAGTCTCTTAAGGCTTTTTGTTCAATCTTCAAAGGCAGGCAGCTGACATCATTTCATATTAAAGCCCTACTTGCATTAAATTGAGAGTAATGCATTTCTATGTCTTAGCAGATCTAGTTTCTTTAAAATTAGTGTCCGAGAAGGAGAGTCTGTAATAGAACATCTAAGTATCACATGCTTTAAATTTATGCTTTGACCAAATTTACACAAAAGTTTGGATCAAGCAATCTATAGGATCTATAGTTTTTTTTTTTTTACAGAAAATTAATTCACATTTTTTGTGTCTTACCATTTAAAAGTAAAAAAGGGTGTGTGAAAATGAGTACTGAACTTATTTTGTTCATTTTGATTCACAAAGAATGGACAAAATAATGAAGAACAAATAAAAACAACCAAAATAATTCACAAAACATGAACACAATTTTTCCACAAAATAACCAAAAAATTACAAAATAATTAAGTACGTGACCAAATCACAAAACAATAAAATTACAATAATAAAAAACAAAGTAATTGATAAAAATTAGTCATTGAACTGTATTGGTTAATTTTAACCCATAAAAACAAGAGCAAACAATCAGTAAAATTAATAAAAGATGAGGAAAAAAATTAAAGGAAATTAACAAAAATGATATGAAAAAAATAAAGAAAACTGGCCAGAACAATCCAAAATTGACTAATATATATATAAAAAGAACTTTTTGAAATCATTTTAACCAGATTTACATGAATTTTAAAAAGAACAACCAAAATAATAAACAAAACAAATTAAATTAACCACAAATTAATACATTTTTCCCAAAATGAATAAAACCAATGAACAATAAACCAAATAATCAAGGATACAAATAAAAATGACCAAAATAATCCTTAAATTGACCCAAAGGTGAACAACAATCAAAAAGAAATAAAAATGACCAAAACATTTCTAAATATTGACCAAAAACAAAATAAACAAACATTTTCCCAAGAGATAAGTACATGTAGAAACTAAAAGACAACACATTTGTTTGGTTTAAATGTGAAAAATATGGAATAGGACAGAATAAATTAACTAATGAAAAATGAAATTACACTGGGATATTAAAACAAGACAAATAGAAATGGACAACATAATTAAGCAAATAAACATTGAAGACAAAAATAATCCACAAATTTACCCAAAAAATGAACAAAATGATTCCCCAAAATGAACCAAAAATTAGCAAAATATGGAAAAATGAAGAAAGTTACCAAGGAAACAAACAAAAATGAAAAAAAATACACACTATTCTAAGATAAGTTAAAGGCAAGTACAAATAAAAAAGACAAAACATTCAATGCACTTGTAGCTTTAAAGCTGAACAATGCAAAGTAACAAAGGAGGATTTCAGTCTAACAAAAAAAATGAAAACATGGGAATATTAAATCCAAAGTCTGTGGTGATTTGACAAATTCAGATTTTAAGACTCATTAATGACCTCTAAGGCCTTACAATTCAATTTCAACCATTTTCAAATGAATTTAAGACATGTTTCAAGACTTTTCATAGACCTGCTGACACCCAGTAAAATAGAGATTCAGGAAGAACGTCCCTATGAGAGGGCTGGCCCCTGGACTTCAGAAAATATGAAATATTTCATAGATAATAATAAAGCCCTTCTCTATGATGTGGTTACAGAGTACAGTTTGCACAAGTCTTTTGAGGCCACACTGGGAGGTTCTTTTTTATCTACAGCTCGACACATTTGAAATATTAACATAAAAATATCACATAACTTGAGGTCATGAAATGAAAACGAGGATGCAGAGATTCTGCTGACATGCCTTGCAGTGCTTTTTTTTTTTTTGGAGGAACTGAGCAACTGTAAGTCCATGCTTTTGTTTCCTGTCTTTTTTCCTGTTTTTTTCATGTCTTTATTTCCTATTTCTGCATTTGAATTGAGTCTGATAATTTTACACACTAACAGAACGAGGTGTGTGTGTTTTAGGAAAATGTCTTCAAAATGAGGGTCGATGACAGAACAGTTTTCCTATGGCAATACAGTAAGTTATATGAATTACAGTAAATTGTTCCACTTAAATGTTGGCCTGAAAGATGAATTACAGCAGCCCTACATTAAGTGGTGATTCCAGCTAATCAATCTGCAAGTGGATATGTATTTTCTGCCATTAAATATGCAACTACTGTGTGCTTTATCTTTATATGTGATGTGTAATTTGATACTCTGTACAAGAACCTCCCATTTTTCAGCATGTGCCACTTTTTATAGCACCTGGTCTATAAAGTGGTTCTAATGACACCATTCAAAGTACATTACATGCTGTTACAGAACACTGATAACCAGAACATACTCAGTAATGACAGCTGCTCATTGATAACTTTGATCCACTGCTTGCAGAGTCCGTGATCGGCTGAACGGAAGGTGATGTTGCTACACCTCCACTGGTGCTGCCTTGCCCTCCTCACGTAGGAGACTGTGAAGACACAAAACAGACACACAATGAGCACTACAAGGACGCTTGATCCACCATGACTGACTGGACTGAGTACTAATGGTGTAGTGCAGTCCCACCTTCACTGTACTGGGATAATAATAATAATGGATAAGATTTATAAACTGCTTTTCTGGACACCCAAAGACACGTTCTATTATTTATTCACTCCAAAATCACACCCCGGTGGTGGTAAGCCACAGCTGCCCTGGGGCAGAATGATGTAAGTGGCTGCCAATCTGCACCAATGGCCTCTCTGACCACCATCAAACATTCATTCATTCACCTTGATGCAAGGCAAGGCAGGTGAAGTGTGTTGCCCAAGGACACAACAACAGACTAGGATGGAGCGGGGTTCAAGCTGCCAACATTCCTGTTGTTGGACGGCCCACTCTAACTCTTGAGTCACTGCTGCCCCATAGGGACAGCCGAAGTCTCCCACCAATTTTGACCCACGGGACCTATCTTTGGGAAAAACTGCACTACAGTCTGAATTATGTCGCCATTTACACACATGATGTTTCCATCCATCCATCATCTTCCACTTATCGAGTTTGGGTTGTGGGGGGGTCACTCCCAGTTCTGACCTCTGAGTTCCGAGGTACATCATAAAGACACACATCATACAGGTAAATATTGGCATATTTCAAAAAAAAAAAGTGTCTTGTGCTGTTGACTGTAACACAATTATTTTTCAATGTTAGGTTCCATAATCTGGATGAGACAGAAGGAAGAAGGTGGGGCTTAGGTTCTCTAAGGGACCTGACTTAGGAAAAAAAAAAACTTTATTACAGTCAATAGCATGACAATTTACACAGCTTCAGTTTAAAAGATAATTTCACAAATCAACAAAGTGTGTTGCAGTAAAATGTCATTTAGTGCTGTGAACCAGCTCAGTGGACTGCATTTCACTGTCATGACATACAGTACATCACCAGTGAATTATACCTCATTCTTCAAGAATAAGAGGTGAAAATTACTTCAGGTCTTTTTATCTTAAGCTGCAGCTCTGAACAGAATGTGGAGAAATGAAATTATGATAATGTGACTGATGCAACTTCCAGGGTTTACTCTTCATAATTACTTATTTTCACAGTCTTACATCTAAACAGTTTTATAACAAATTTTAACTTTGTAGACTTTCTTGATGTGAAATTAACCCAAAATCATAAATGTAAATGGTGCTATAATTCAACCAGGGTCAAAAAATATCTGTTGAAGGCAATTTCATTTATTTTTAATGTGCTTTAGACCGTCAGTTGTCTTGTCTTGAGTCAGTACCCTTACTAGTACTACTACATCTACTATGCAAATCCATATTATGGCAACACTCAGTTAAGTAAAGAGAAAAGACAATCATTAATTTAAGAAATAAAGGTCACTCTGATTCATTTCAATAGGTTTGAATATAACATTAAGCACAGTCACCAAAATCATCAAATACTATGATGGAACTGGATCTTATAAGGACCATTACAGGAAAGGACAACCAAGAGCTACCTCTGCTGCAGAGGAGACATTTATTAGAAATACCAGCCACAGTCACCAGGGATGGTCATCGGGACATCTCCTGAAACACTTTTTTGTTTACTACATAGTCCCATACATGTTCTTTCACAGTTGTCTTAAATATTAATTTACAATGTAGAAAATAAAGGGTACTGAAAGAGGTGGTGTGTCCAAACTTTTGACTTGTTGTAAATGTTGTGTTTATTCTGCTCCAGCTACTAGAATTAAAATCACATTTTCTTAATTTCATGTTACCTTTGTGTGTCTGGGTTTCATGTATCCGTATGTGAGCTGGTTTTCACTTGGTGAAAGGTGAACATGTTTTTAGATGGCCCTGCTCTAGACAGAGACACACTGATCTCTCTGGGGTCGTTCAAACCATGGCAAGGACTGAGAGAGATACCGTGCCAGACTTTATGTCTTCGCTTAATCTGTAGGAAGAGGCAGCCCGTATGATTCCCCTATAAATGCTCTGTTTGACTCAGCTGTTTTGTCTCATCTCAGGGGTATAACTCCTCACTGTATTCTCATCTGATGTGTATGGTGAGATTGTAATGCTGAGGTTGCAATAAAATAGCCTGGGAGACATTCAACTTATTTTGATTTAGTTACAGACAAACAGAAATACACATTTATCAAAAGAAAACAAGACAAATCCTGATCTGACAGCAGTTAAACACAGACTTTTAGCCCTCTGTGTTTGATACCTGTAATGTAAAAAGTGTGAATCACTGCGTTTCCAGGCATACTAATATTCCAGGCTTTACCCTTTCTGAAAAAGACTTCATAATAAACTGTTTACATGGCCACTGAAAATGAATTTTCCACTAATATTTCTTTTTACACTGAGCTGTCCATACCCTGACTGTAAACAGGGCTTCAAAGATTTCAATTGGTGGCAGATGTCCCAGTGTGAACTCAGCCTGTTTCATTCCTTCAAACACCGTCCCACACAAATCAAGTCTGGGATATTTGTTCATATTTAAAACCCTGCTGATATCCTAACTCTTATAATGTTTGGAAGTAAGTACTGTATAATTCCCCCTGGCCAGACCTGTAGAGTTTTCTTCAGAGCATCCATGTGGATCAGAGAGGATCTTTGTGTCTACTGCAGGTGACATCAATGACACACATTTTCCAAATATGATGTATACATGTCCAAATGACTTGAATAATACCAGTACATTCCTCATGTCTTATAAAAAAAACACTCCATTCAGAACAAGACCTACTTCAGAATAACCAACCAGAATCACCAGCCAGTTACACAATAGCTGTCAAACTCTGAATATTGGCAGATTTGGAATAATATGGGAATATTACTTCACATTTAAACATAGTCACTGTGTAACATCCATTACAGTATGAGCAGAGGTAGGTAGTACTGAAGTACATTTACTTCTTTACATATATGCGAGTAGTTCTTCCCATAAAATGTGCTAAATGTGCTGTAAAGTACTTAAGAAAATTGTCAAAATGAATAACAAAATGAGCAATAATGCACAAAAAGAATCTCAGCAAGCAACAAAATTAGGAAAATGTGCAAATATTTAACATTAACCATGAAAAAAATAACAAAACTGAACAGAGCAGACAACGATTGTACAAATAAACACAATAAGCATCAAAATAGGTAAAACAAAGAAAAAATGATCAAGTAAATAAACAAAAATGAATAACATTAAAAAATTGAACAAAGGTCAACAAAATAAGCAACTTGAGCAAAAATGATCAAAATAATCAAAAAGGTTAGCAAAAATGGACAAAAAGCAACAAAATTAGAGAAAATGAACAAATTAAGCAAAGACAAGTAAAAAAATGAACAAAATAAAAAAAACAAAACCAAAAATGATCAAAATACCTTTTTGAAGGCAGTGTTTTAGGTTGTAATAAATGTGTTATAAAGATACTTTATAACACATAACACACACTACCTGAGTAGTTTTTTGTATTGGGTACCCTTTTACTCTTACTCAAGTACAGTACTTGTTTTTATGAGTACTTCCACAGTACCACTCAGCATAGTCTCCAGAAACAATTCTTTCAGCAGATCAGAACAGAATTCCACCCTTCTCAAATCTCATGCCAAGTGCAGAGCTCCCCACACACACTTGCCCTAAATTTGCTGCACAACTAACTATAGAGCATGCTCACTAGCTATGACTTGTTTGTCTACACAAATCAATTTGTCCAGTCAATGAAAAGTAGTGAAAAAAAAGATTGTTAAACACATGTAGAGAGAAGGAGATACTCTAAACACAGGTGTCAAACTCGTGCCACGGAGGGCCGAGACCCTGCAGGTTTTCTGTCCAACCAGTCACTAAAGCAGGTGATTTCACTGATTAGCTCCTCCCCTCAATTTAAAGGAGTGCTGATCAGTGAAATCACCTGCGTTGGTGATTGGTTGGAGAGAAAACCTGCAGGGTCTCGGCCCTCCATGGCACGACTTTGACACCCCTGCTAACAGCATGTGCAATTTGATTGGCCTATGTCAGTTAAATTGGCCTACTGTACCACATTTTAACAATTTTTTTTTTTTTTTTCATAGTGAGTTTATTTGAGCAACATATTAAAACAATTTAAATAAACACAAACAATACAAAAAAAATTTTCACATTTATTTTAAACTTCAATAATAATAATAATAATCATAATCATAATCATAATACCACATAGCTCCTCTCCTGGATTTCAGCCCTGTATCAAACAGGCTGTTTCGGTGTGTGTTGCTTTAAATGCACATTAGCTCTGGCTTGGTGCACACTTTTCCTGTCTGTGCCATGGATTCCAACATGTAGAATCCCTTGCACCTGGTGATCCTGGAGGACTGACTGGGAAGAGCGAGTGTGTATTCATGATGTCATAAATATGCTAGAATTCAAATGGCTTGCAGCAGGTCATATTATCTCAAAACAGGCTGTTTTTCCTTTTCACTAGACACTCTAAAAAAAGACATGAACCCTTTTATTTTTTTTTAACCATATGTCTCCCAAAAGTAATGGCACCTTTTGCAATACTGTTAGTACGAGCCTGGCACTTTGCCTATAATTAGTGAGTTTTTTGGGCATTTTCTACATCCATTCATTCTTTTTGTACCCACTGCACTTAGTTCTTGCTACCTGAGAATGAATCCTGGCATTTCCTCACCACCTGGGTCAGTCTGATACGTCCATGGGTAAGAAATTAGGTTTTTGAGGGAAAATGAAAAAGAAGTCACTTAAGTAAAACAGGTCTCGGAAGATAGTGAGACAAAAAGGAGAGATGGAGTCACATAATATTCTGCTAGGAACATTACTGAAATATTTACATGAGGGACCAAAAAATCTACCCACTAAGCACTTTGACAGCAGATTCACTCACTAAGCATTTCAAAGTCAAATTATCACACTAAGCATTTTTTATCAGATAGAAAAGTTCACTTTTTAGGCGAGTTTTTCAGCCGCAGTCATGTCTAGCGCTTTGCTCTTACGGCTGTGCAGGCAGAGACGTTTAGAGTGGGTGTAAAATTATCCTTTAATAAGTTACATAATCAGGATGTGAGTGATGAGAAGTGTCTTTGAAGCCAAGTTTCCCTAAAATGTTGAGATGCAGACTTGTCAGAATCAACACACTTTCATGCCAGTAAAAGCTCACATTAGTAGGGTAATTTTGAACATTTGGTTTGAATAAATAATGTAAATCCGGTCTTGTTTGGATATAATCTAGTGGCTCAAAATCAGGCATTAAGTCGGTGGCATGGTGCCATCATGGAGCCACTCTGCTAAGCTGTGAGGGACTCTCTTGTTAATGCATTACTTTCAGACTGTGGTGCTGTCTGTGGGCTTATCTCCAGTGTCAGATCACTTGTGATTGGTGCCGCCAAGCGCACACTCTTGGCACACTCACCCAAAAACTAAGTGTGACGTGGCATTAACCTTGTGCAGCAAAATGAAAGAGACAGTGATGAGAGCTGGCTTCAAAGAAAAGATGCTGAATGTGTTCATTAAAAGGAGAGTTCACCATGACGCTACTGAATTTTCATGACGTCAAAGCACTTGTAAATGGCTAATAAATGCTTATGTCCAGATTGGGTTCAAGTGTGCGTCAAGTTCCAGGGATAAGTGACCTCAACTTGCCATTTTGTACATACATGTAATTGACCTTAGCTCGATAAAGACGTCATTGAGTGTTTTGAGCCTCTACAATCACTGGCCTTAACATTTTCTTTACATACGGTGTGAATGAGTGTTTTTTCGGTACCTGTGAATGTGTAGGGATGCAGCAGCTGCTTTGCCTGTTTCTGACTCCTCTTGTTCTCTATCTCGGCTCCGTCTTCTTCCGTTGTGTGGACAGATATGATTTCACACACCTGAACAGCATGGCTGGAAACTGGAGAGACAGCAGGAAATGAAGATTCTACTGAACATGATGATGCAGGAACAAAACTCAATGCAGAGTGAATGTGTGCAGTGATTTGACCTCACACTCCTGTAAGACTATGATGAAATGTCTCACACAGTGACATTTGCACATTTTTTAAAAACCATTAATCATATAATCATTAATACTGGCTTATTTATAATAACAGACAGGACATTTTTTATATTTCTTATTTTTGCAGATTTTCTTGATTACTTATTATTTTTTATTTATTATACGTTTTTATTTTTAAATAGTTTTTTGTCTAATTTGTGGACATTCTGTTAATTTTCTTGACTGTTTTGTTCATTTTCCTTCATTTTGTTTTTGATTTTTCTTCCTTTTTTGGGTTATTTTTTTTATTACTCGCTCATTTTATGAGCTTTGTTTAGGATCTTGTTCATTACCTATCATTTGGTCATTTTTTGATTATTTGGTTCATCTTCTTAATTGTTTTGCTCATTTGTTGTTAATTTAACTTCATTTATCACATTTTAAATTCAAATGGTACAAACATAAACATGCTGCGTCAAATAAATGTTTAAGTTTAGTGTCTGAGGAGACATCATGTTTCTTTGTTAGTGAACCTGCTGTGGAATAAGTGACTCTTGATGAAATCCCCGTATGTGGAGTTAAGGTGACTTTGAGAAGCCAGCTTATCACTGATTCCACAAACAGTTAAGTGAATATGAAGAAAAAACACCCCAGCGTTTCCCGGGAGACAGGTTGAGCGTTGGGGAAGGGACTGCTTTTTCTTGTTCGGGTTTCCCACAGGAGCAGGATCCAGGCTGCGAGCTGAGAATGACTTTGCGATGAAAGACTTTGGCAGAGTTTGAAAGCTCTGTTCCTTAAGTGAAGTCGAGTGGTGGTGTGATCACGCTGCACGGGGACGGGAAGGGTCAGCTGCCTTAAAGAGCCACTCGCCAGGAGTTTAAAACTGATTGGTGGGGAAAGTGGGAGTTCGAGGAAAATTCAGAAAAAGATGTTCAAGAACAGACACGTGAGTAAGGTGCAACATGACTGACTGAGGAGTTTTATTGCAATTACATGAAAAACAGCTCATTGTTTTCTTTCATTAATTTTCCCGTGTTTTTATTGATCAATATGTTCATTTTCTTGACTCGTGTTCATTTTCTTGATTATTCTGTGTATTTTGCTCATTTTCTTGACTATTTTGGTCATTTTTTTGCCCATGTCAACTTTGTGGTTTCTCTCTTTTTTGTTTGTTTTCTTGACATCCTTGTAGTTATTTTGTGGATTATTTTGCTCACTTGATCATTTTTGCCTATGTTCTTGATTACTTTGTCCATTTTCTTTATGATTTTGTTCATTGTATTTCAATTTCTTGATTATCTTTTCTGCATTTATTTTTTCTCAAATATTTTGCCTCATTTTAGTTCATTTTCTGATTATTTTGTCAATTTTGGTTCATTTTCTTGGTCATTTACTTCATTTTTGAGAATTTTTTGTTCCCTCTGGGGATTACCCCCCCCCCTCTTTCATTCTTTTTAAACAATGAATAAATAATAAATAATAATTCTTTAAAAATAATTCTTTTTAAATAATGATCCACTGTTTTCTTAATATAGTTCATTTTCTGAAAAACTGTGTTCATTTTATGATTATTTTGGTTCTTTTCATGAATTATGTTCCTCCTATCTGTTCATTTTCTTGATTACTGTGTTCATTTTACTTCACTTTATGGACTGTTTATTTACTGTATGTTAATTTCATTTTATTTTGTTGAGTTTTATTGACATTCCTCATCTTGTTCATGGTTTTGAACATTTTGTTCATTTTCTTTGATGTCTTAATTTGTTCATTTTGTGGCTATTTTGTTTATTTTCTTAATAACTTTGATGATTTGGCTCATTATTATTATTCTTGTTCATTTGCGTTAATTTTCTTGACCATTTTGTTCACTTTTGCTTTCATTGTTTTGTTCATTAATGCTAATGTCGTTTTAATACTTGTGTCATTCTTAGTATTAAAATAAAATGAAGAGAACAAGTTCAGTGTATATACCTGAACTTGCCATTTGTTTACATCAGGGGTCTCAAACTCGCGGCCCGCGTGACGCTAGTTTGAGGCCCCCGCCTTGATATGAAAGTTTAATG
>JAQQAE010003713.1:0-19777 GCA_029823295.1 Pseudamia nigra | reverse complement strand
AAAAAAGCGAGGATACCGAGAAAATTACGAGCACAAACACAAACACTCTACACTACGCTGCGACTGGAGACAAAATGTCGGACGAGACGCAGGCGTCGTAAAGTCAAATTTGACGTAGGCCGAGTCCCGCGTAACCCGAGAACTGCCTGTAAATATTTAGCAATTAAATAAGGGGTAGAAAATGGATGGATGGATGGATAACACACAACAAATTCCCTTCTTTCTCAGACCACAGCTGCAGAATTCCTCTGAAACGGCCATGATCACTCCACATCCACTAACAAAACAACAACCGACACTTTGTAATGAATTTTTTTTTCCAGGGCAGCATTGTTGTTACGAAGTTGCAAAATGAGAAAATGTCACATGCAATTAAGCAACCAAGTACTTAAGTCTATCATGTGACAAACAATGACATCCTGTATGAGAATGAGCTGGTTGGTTGTGTGACTGTTGACCAAGGTTTACAAAGCCATGATAATGCTGTAGTAGTGATTTAATCCACTTTGATTTGATGGTTGGCATTCATGATATCAAACAAACTGCAATGTGACCGCTGAGGCCACATAAAGTGTTCTTTCCTGTATCGTCACACACACCGAGCTACTGGTTCAGTCGTCTTTAGACGCCAGCAGTTCATAGAGCTCCTTCCTTCTGGGTTCATCATCTACACCATTAATCTTTGAAGAGGGCATATAAGAGCCGACACTACACTTACATCAGACGTATCGCGCTGTAACTTCCTGTGGCAATAGGCAGCTAATGGCTACATTACAGTTTTAATAGCGCTGACAAAGATTTCTCTCACCGACCATTACAACAGGATTTTATGTTTAATCTGCAGAAACAAGAGACTATAGAGTTGAGTGTATATAGGATTTTTTTTTACCCTATATAGGGTTGTACATCTGTAGTTTGCTTTCTCTGGTTCAAAACAAATTTATTTTAGTGTAAAGGCAGATTTTTTTGTCCTGAGTTGTTTTACATATTCTCAAAACTTGCAATGACAGAAGACAAAGCCATAACCGCAGTTCCTGATTTTGTACCTACTGAATTAATATATTGATATGAGGTCTTAATTCAGTACATAAAGAAATTATTGAAACAACAAAGTGTTTTCATTGTGAATGTGAACACAATAAACCCTGAGACAAAAAAAAGTAAAATAAGATAAGTTATTGAAATGCGTGTAGCTTCTTTTCATGTTCTGATCTTATCAAAAGCGATATGTTCCCATAAGGCAAGGGTTTGCAACATTTACAATCTAAAGAGCCATTTTTGGACAGAAAAAAAAAGTATCTAGAGCCGCAAGAAATATTCAAACCCAATGAAACATGACCCATGTTTTACCTGGCAACATGTTAACACAAATTTGTTATTATTTTAGTCTTTATTGTTCATTTTCTTTATTAACTTGTTCATTTTGTTAATGTTTTGCTGTTCAATTTTTGTTCATTACCTTGATTATTTTGCTCATTCAGTTTATTGGTTATTTGGTTCATTTTTCCTATTTTTTGCTCATTTTGAAGACATTTTGGTAAATTTTGTAATTTTTTAATGTGTTTTGCTTATTTTATTTATCATTTTCGATCATTTTATGTATTATATTGTTTTTCTTGTTCATTTTCTTGATTCGTTTGTTCATTTTGTAGAGCATTTCTGTCAGTTTTGTCATCATTTTTATTCATAACTCAGATCTTTTTTTCCTTTCTTTTTTGTTGATTTAATGCTTATTTTGCCCATTTTAATTTATTATAAGACGTTACTTCTATCACTGGATCAAACCCCAGGAGCTACGGGAGAGGTAATAAAAAGCCACATGGTGCAACCACTGCCTTATGGCAACAAAAACATAAAAAATAGATCCTGGAATAAGGTCAAATCTCAAGCCAAAATATCAAGAAGTGAGCATATTTCACTGCTGGCGCTGATTAGATCTGCAAACATTCACCAACTGTTTCTCTGCAGCTGAAGATTTCCCTTCAGTCTGGAGAATGAAATTTGTAGGCTGAGGCACTTCTGTAGCAACACAGTGTTTTATTAAGGTATTTGGTGACACATTTTACCTTTATCAAATAATTGCAAGTCCTGTGACTCTGATGTTGCCCTCTGCCATACTGTGATTTCCATAATGTTGTGATTCATCATTCAGCCTAGGTGTAGACCCACCACAAGTAAGCTAATTCACATGGGACCAGACCTGGAATCATTTTTACAGTCATAGGGAAATGAGTTTAATCCATACCTGAGCACCCCAGAGACTGTGTCTGCATCTTCATAAACAAATAAAACTGAACATGAGTGTGATCCAGCTGTAAATAAAGAAATACCCTCAGTCTACTTGAATGTTATGCTGTTATAGCTTTTTCACTGCTAGTTATGTTTAGATGTACTACAACTGTTCTGTTTTCTGCTTTCACTTCTCTCCGCCATGTCTCATTACTCTATTGTCGTCTCTGTGAGTTCTCGCCCTTTTGTACCGTCCTTCAAAACAAACACCTCTCCTTTGATGTCCTGACATCCTCATCACAGCCAGAATTCACTCTGCTTTTCTTTTTGCTCCTCTCCTTCCCATGACGAGTAAGATCAGCTGTTCCCTGCCACTGCTGTACATGACAGCTCCCTCCTCTCCGCCTTCCCTCTTCATCATTTCCCCCTCTCCCCCGTTTACATCCAGATAACCCTTTAATCCATCAACTACTCCTCTCCTCTCTCCAGAAACAGGGAGAGCTCTCTTTCATGCTGTCATCCCTGAGAACTCCTCTCACTTAACTCATACACATGCCTGGATTCCTCTTTCATCACAGATGCCAGGTATGCACCTTTGATCACACGCCATCTCTTCCTCTCCATGATCAGAGCTGTCATAAGAGGCAGGTTTACTCCTCATATGGCTGCTTCTCCCTCCTATCTGTCTCCCTTCTTTTTCATACTTCAAAATGGCTGTTCAACATCCCAGGGCAGAATAAATTAACATGCCAAACGTGAGCTGTGCCAAACCTGAAGTAACCTACTGTAGTGGAAGCCCCACAGCCTGATGGGACAGTGTGTGGAGGCAGGGAGATCAAAGCGATCTTTATCTGGCATTACTGCGTGACAGAGCAGAGCGTAGAAAGTGTGATGGAGCTGGCAAACACGATGCAGGAATGGATGAACGGTACCACCTTCAGCACTGTTGACAACTTTTCCAAGGCCTGGCTAAGGATAAAAGTCATCAAAATATTTGCACAAGATGTTGTTTATCACCTGTCACCACTGTGGCTGCCCTCATTCTGATGCTACCGCTCTCTCACAAACCGAGCAGAGCCACAGAAGGAAACCATAAAGACTGCACATCAGGGGACTTTCAATAAGGTTGAGTGGCAAATAGGGAAAAATGACTCCATGCCTAACTCTTCAACACTCTCTCCAAGCTGTACATCACCTCAAGGTGATATAATCTGGAAGCCAATACTGGATCATTTATATAAAATGTGGATTTAATACATCAAATAGCGTCAGTGGACTCGCAGGACTTGTTAACCGTCCATTTTCCTTTGATTTACTGTCAGATTAGCTCACTTAAACCCCAGAGTCAGTGTTGGCACAGAGCATCAGTGGACTAACACAACCACCTGACCTGATATAGACCTGACTTTATTACTTGAATACACAAATATTTTATTGCAGCGTTCTGACATTTGAGGTTAAATGCCACCAGCTCCTCATTTTGCTGGAGGACACAAACGCGCAGCTGCTGAAGACAGACATGCTTTGATGAATTAAGAAAAGCAGTTGATGGAAATTATAAAGCATACAGGTGCACTACAGCTGAAAACCTCTTAACCAAGAAAATCAAGATTAAGTGAGTGAACATTTATTAACCACTTCTGCTGCAAAATTATGCCAAATATGGCCTGGTTTCAGTGACACCATAGAAATGTGAGGCTTTAAAGTGCAAAATACCTAATTTATTATACAGAATTTTCATGCGGTGATAAAATGACCACAGGTGTGAGGCTGCCTGCCACAAGTCTACCACCAGTGACACAAATGTGCCCATCCACAGAAGCAGCTGCCTACTAGAGGTCTGCACTCAAACAATGAAAAACATCTCTAATCAAGACATTGCCATTACTTAAGCCATGTTTACATGAAATCATAGCACTTATTCAGGTTTTCCTTTGCATTTTAAATGCAGACCAGTGCAAACAACATTGTGCAAATTATCTCTGTTGTAAAAACACTTTGTTCGTGCCCGGCCACTAAGTTGGTGATGTCACTTTGTAAAATGTAAATACTGTATGTCTGTGCATATACAGTATTGTTGTGGTTGTTTACCTACTTGCAGGTATACTCATGTGACAGCTCCCGTTTTGAGAGGAAATGCTTATTACCATTTTATACATTGTTAGAGCTAGTGCCATTTTTCAAAAGATCTCACTCTGAAACTATGTTGCAGTTTCTTGTCCTCAATACACTGTGGTTCTGTGAACAAACAGCCAAAACATGTCAAAAGTTTATTATTTTATGTTAAAACAAATGTCCTGCAGTCTTTTTAAGTGCAGCTTAAACAAAGCAACAGACTAATGAAGACCAGTCTGCGGGAGTGTCTCAACTCCTCCTTGCCTTTTGTCTGTAAACGTTGCAGGTTTTCCACATTTTCAAATTGAGGAGTAAAAACATATTAGAAATCACTGTTTTTCAAACAGGCATTTTGACATGTCTATAAATCATCTCTAACAATTTACCAACATTAAACTCCACTTTCCTTGTCACAGCAGGAAGAAACACAAGAAATTAAGAATGCATCAAGGTACACAAAGAAAACACTGACTGGTTCAGAAGGAGACTTGGTTTTTATTTCGAACATAAAAATTTAAAATACAAAAAAAAAAACAGATCCATTAATGTTTTACGTCTGAAAGGGAGTAGATAGAACTTGAACAGTTACTATATCTAGACCTACCCCATTCAGTAGATTTTCAGTCTTGTATCTAACACACACACCACCATCCAAATGCTGATGTTGTACAGACGACATGATAGTGATGACGAGGTCTGATGCTGTAAGAGGCCTGAGGGAAATGCTGACACTTCTGGAGGGGAGCCCAAGGGAGCAGGGGAGGAAATGAGACAGTGTGATGGAGAAAGGAGACAGAGAGAGAGAGAGCATATAAAAATGAACTAGTCAAGGTCAGAGAGGAACAGCCAGGAGAGGAAGCGTGAAGGTGAACAAGGTGAAAATCCACTCAGGACTTTTGGTTATCGACTGACTGTTGGGTGCCTCACACATGAGGTGGTGGGGGCAGGGTGCTGCATTTGAAGCTGTGGGCCGAGACGTGAAATTGCTCTTGTATGCTTCAATCGATTCTCTTTCCATCCCTCAGTCAGTGTCTAGACTGTGTCCCGCTCTCTCAATGAAGCACAAGGCATGAGATGACACACAGTGTGATAACAAGGCATTTTACTCTGAAAACCCATATATGGCCATGAAATTAACTTGATATGTAATTTATGTTTGTTCTTAAAAACATCCTTCAGAGTAAGACTAGGCCAACTTTTTGACTTTCCAACTGAGGAGCTGAAACATTTCAGCAGCATTTGCTTGCAAAAGATTCATTGTTTTTGCACAGAACATGATAACGCAACATTAGAGCATCTAAAAATGTTAAGTCCTGACAAACAGCAGGGGTACACTACATATTCACAAAAACATACTCTGATTCCTGTGGAGAACACTGTGATACCTAAAACATAAACATGGAGCAGAGGCTTGCAGCATTAAATGCAATGTCTTTACTTTATGCCTGGTAACAGTGACCATCAGGGAGACAAGATACAAGATCCCTGTGGGCAGCTACATCTGGAGGTCATTTTTTAACCAGTCCTGTTTCTGTGCCCATCATTCAGGATGCATGTGGAATTGTGCTGCTACAAACTACTCAGTCACAACTAGGTTATAGTCAGTATTTTAGACTAAAAGACAGAAAAGTCATTTGCATGACTTTTCACCGAGTTGCTCAATTGTTTTAGGGACAGCCATTTGGAGGACTGCAGAGTCAATGTTAAGCAGAAGAAGAACCTGCTCAAAATGTCACAAGTAACAATCATTTGCAACACAGTGGTGCAGTGGGTAGCACTCGTGCCTCACAGCTAGAAGGTCCTGGGTTCAATCCCAACACCGGGTGGTGGGGAGTTTGCATGTTCTCTCCGGGTACTGCGGCTTCCTCCCACAATCAAAAACATGCACGAGGGATTAGGTGAATTGATGACTCTAATGAATGTGAGCGTGAATGGTTGTCTGTCTCTGTGTGTCAGCCCTGCAATGAACTGGAGACTCACCCAGGGTGTACCCTGCCTTCATCCCAAATCAGCTGGGATAGGCTCCAGCATCCCCCCCCCAACCCTCACAAGGATTAAGGGATAGAAGATGGATGGATGGATGGATGGATGGCTATTCATCATTGTACATTAATACTGAAGACATACAAACTATGGAACTATGTAATAACGTGCTTCAGACTATCAGTTGTCTTGTGCAGAAGAAGGGTTGGCACAGAGTCAAAAGTGCTACTACAACTACTGTACAAATCCATAATGCAGCAAGAAATAATTAAGAGAAAAATTCTTAATTACTCTAAGCAATGAAGGTTAGTCAGTCCAAAAAATATCAAGAACTTTGAATGTGTCCACTAGTGTAATCACCACATCCATCAAACACTATGACGAATCTGGCTCTCATCAGAACTAAAAAGACCAAGCATTACCTCTGCTGAAAAGGACATGTTTATTAGAACATGTTTATTAGAACTGCCAGGGTTAGAAACTGGGGACAGCCCTCACAAGAGGGATGTGTACAACGCTGTCATCAAAGCTAAATGTGGCTACTTTGGACAATCTAAAATATAAAACATGTTCTGCATTGTTGCACTCTTTTTGTTTACTACATAATTCCATATATGGTCTTTCATGGTTTGAATGTCTTCACCAATAATGTACAATGTTGGAAATAACAAAAAATAAAAAACAATGAAGATGGTGTCTAAACTCAGTAGTGTACATACAGCATGTGCACATTTTTTCTGTTGCTGGATAACTCAAGTGTGAGATTTATTGAAAAAGCATAAAAAGTCTACATCATCTTTGGGTTCAACTGTCATATTTAAGTATTTGCTCTGCTCTCTATTGCTTCTGTTCTCGAGCTGCCACTGATAAACCTACAACCCTATAGACCACGTGTCAGGAAGCGCTGGTGTGAACAGACCACACAGTGGGCTGATGATCACTGTTGGTGGCTTTGATGATAAGACCTCTTGTCCTTTAACTCATTCAAGCTTCCATTTGCTCTGCAAAAGCCCTCTGCTTCTCGCTCTCTCTCCCATCACAGGGTGTCAAAACCAGTGCGACTTCCTCCTGCGCGTGTTCCTGACCCCCACTATGTAAAAACCCTGCAGTCAGTAAGTAAAGCCTCCCCTGCTGCTCTCCCCCACTAAACATCCCAACCAGGCGGACAACATACTCTGTGGTGACCTCTGTCTCCTCCTTCCCCCATTCGCTCTCTACACCCCCACCCGGCTTCCTGGTGGTCTCTGCGGTGCGGTCGCCCCAAAGCCCTGCAGCCAGGATTAGCTTGATTTGTAACCTTTCAGGATGTCTCATGTTTGTGTTTTTTCCCTGTTGTCCATATGTGCACAGTGACATATGGTACATTTGTCCTTTACTGGCTAAATTCAAGCACAATCATAGCAAAAGTAGAATAGATCATAACAAATGAAGAACACTGCTGACATAACTGGTTATCTACGAAATAAATCAGTAATTAATGTGATTTTCTGCAGGAACAAAAATGTTATTCTAATCTTCAGTCGACTGTCAGTCCTACTCATCTCCACTCTTTACTGTAAATGTTTGACACTGATCACACACACACACACACACACACACACACACACATCTGTTTGATCGAGAAAACTTTCAAAACATTATTCCGAAGTGCACAGCAGGCAAATCCAATTCCCTTTTACAATTCCTGAAAAGCTGTTGAAGATGATGACTTTTATGCAAATGGAAATGCACAGCACACTGCTGCTGTGAACATTACAGATCACATTCCCTCTGCTTCTCTGTTTGTGTGCTAAAATGTAAAGAAATCCACACAAGAAACTGGTGGGAAAAAAATTACTGCAAGACATCAGTCACATTCACAATGCAGCATCTTCTGTCCTCCTTCAGAAAGAATATTGCCCTGCAGTCACAACACACGTGACAGTGTGTGCGGAGACAACTGAATACTGTATTAGTTTTTGTGTGCGCAGTGTGTGCATGTGTGTCAGAGAGAGGCACAGAGATGGACTGCTGGCAAGTTAAAATGCCCTCTGTGCTGGAATTTACCAGATGGCACTGGACAGACAACCAGGGGTATTACAACCACACACACAGAAACTTTCTCTGCCTATTCTGGAGAGGCAGCAGTGACAGGAATAGAAGTGGGTTCACATGCAATTAAAAAGCAACGTAAAATGTGAGGTATACAATTTGGTGTTCTATTTTGATGAAGGCTGCATGTGCAATAAAACAAAAGACACATGCCTCGTCCTACAGTGAGATGCATAGGAACATATCTGTCTTAGTATAGAACCAAGAATTTGAATGTCTATAGATAACTTTTATTCATCCCTTGGGGGAAATTAATTTAATGCTTCCATTAATGTGGCAAACACACACCGCTGCCATGGTAACTGCAGCACACACACCGCTGCCATGGTAACTGCAGCCCTCATACAATGCTGCCATGGTAAGTGCAGCTTACATACACTGACTGCTACAATGGTAAGTGCAGCACACACACTGCTGCCATGGTAACTGCAGCTCACACATCCCGCTGCCATGGTAACTACAGCTCACACACACTGCTGCCATGGTAACTACAGCCCACACACATGGCTGCCATAGTAACTACAGCCCACACACATGGCTGCCATGGTAACTGCAGTCCACACATAGACACACGGCTTCCTTGGTACTACAGCCTACATACATGGCTGCCATGGTAACTGCAGTCCACATACACACACAGCTTCCATGGTAACTGCAGGTGACTCATTAAATTCTATTCTATTCTATTCTTCTATTTGTATAGCGCCAATCTGAAAATAAGCCATAATTTAAAAAGAATGTGCACAGGCATTTAATGTCATCAAACTGAACGGAAGAGTATCTGTCTAGTAACTGTGTGATAACATCATGTTTTATTATTTACTGTACTTTCTGCACCCAAGCTGTTGTTGTTTCCCGTATAATATGTACAGCTTAGTTTATTATGTGTTTCAACTTGATGTGTATGTAATGTATTGAGGTTACTATAGTTGTGTAAAATTGTTTGTATTTGATGTGGACCCCAGAAAGACTAGATGATTGCTATGGAACTCAGTTAAAAGGGATCTTTTTTTTGAACAAAAAGATGAACAAATAAACTCGTATCACAATCAAAATAGGTATCAAATTACTGTAATGACTTAAAAATCTGCAACTTAATATAGTATATAGTGGACCAAATCTCCAAATTTGCCAAGCATGCAATGAGTATGTTTTCATGCACACTAAAAGTACAATTTTATTCTTAAAATAAAGCTCTTAAACTGGCAGGCATATAAACAGCATATGTTAGTTGAATGGTCTTTTACTGATGGAGTGTTTTCTGATTAAACATGCAGGATATTTTATGAGGAGCATGCATACAGCATATTCAGAATAAAGTAAAACTCAAGTTGTGACACATTGAAATTGTTTACACTGAGCCAGAGTAGAAGCCAGGATCCTCTCTGGTACAGATGGAGGCTCTGGAGAAAAGTTCACTTTTCTGGTCAGGAGGAGAAACATGCTTACCTTTAAACATTATAAAAGAGAATATCAACTGCTTTTATATCAGCAAATGCAGAAAAGCCTTTTAAAAAAGATGTTTATACCAGAGTATTTGAAAAAATGGAAGTGAGACTCAATTCACACAGTGAAATATCTGCCACCAGTGACAAACTTTCAAAGAAGCCTATTTTTATGTACATATGTGTATATATGGCTGTATGTCCACAGAAATATTAGTGTCTCAGTTAATTTTGTTGGGGCAGTAAAGGATGTAAGAATATTGTTCTGTCTTCCCTTTACAATATAAGCTGTTAAACTTTAAACAAACACAAAACAGACAAGAACAATATGAGGTTGCATGTTAAGACATTCATGTACAATGTTATCTCTTTGTGCTGTTTTCATTGTTGTCTGGTTAGAGATCTGAGCCTCTGTATTGTCAGTGTTGTGCACAACAGGAAGAAGGCAGCCTCTGTGGGGAGACAGTGGAGGTTACACCGGCAACAACAGGAAGGAAGAGGGCAGCGACAAGGAGCGACAAAGGGGGAGGTGGCTAGGGACCCAATCAAGATATGTAGCAAACACTTACATGTAGAAAAGTCATGTCTTGTATGTTTGTCTAAGAACAGTGCATCAGAGGGCTGTAAGTTCAGAGGAAGCTGCCAGTTCAGCAACATTCTGACAGTGTACTTATGTCAGACACCACCCATTCCATTCAATACTGTAACCTTTAAATTAAAAATTAAACAGTATCACCTGCCTTCTCTGAGCCTTAATGGTTTACTGAGCATTGAACTACACTGTACTCTGAACTGTAAGTGCACCACCATCAGCTGAGTGAGCTCATCTAAACTTAGCTAAAACGCGCCAGCCTTGCTCACCCACAAACATGCAAGGCTTCAAAACCCACTAGCCAACAATCGTTTAGAAGTCTGCAAACACTGATCTTCTGTTCACAACTGTATATTTAAACCAAAGGATCGAGAAGCCACGTCACAAAAATGTGCAATTAAGTCTAACTATAGGTCGATATCTGCTGATGTCCGTGGTGTGAGACGAGGCTGTGCTGCTTCCCTCGAGATAAACTGATGCTTCCTCATTACGAGAAACCGAGGTAAAAAAAAAACCAGCACGTGAAAAGCCCTCAATTACTGTAGACCAAGGTCCATTGCTTCATTACTGCTAACACAGTCAAATAAGCATGCACGTGTGAAAACACACAACCAAGCCCTGCTGGGATCATTAGAGATATTCATAGTGAGAGCGCTCCAGAGCATCCAACATGCAATGACAAATTTGCACAAGACAGCATGAAGGCCAAATATACCCTCTCTCCATGTTCCATGTTCGCCTCTACCATTCACACACATAAAACTCTTGTGACCTCAGCCTCTCCACCCCTCATTCACAATTTTACACTTTATCTTTAACTGTGTTTACACTTGGCTATAAAATGCCCCTCGGCCAACCAGATCAAAAGGGAGTAGAATTTAATACAAGAGTAAACACAGCCGCACTGTGATCTAATCATTCAACCCATTTCCCAAGGTAAGGTGGGACACATTTGACCACCCATCATTTGAAAAAGCAAATGTGCCTTGAGGCGTCCCTGACAAAAACAGAACAGGAAAATTCATCATCGTGCATGACATGGAGGTGGTCGTTTCAGAGATGGTGTTCATGTTACTGTACCTGCTGAAACCTTTTTGTTTTTGTATCTAGTCCATGCAAGACAAATCAGAGCAACAGACCGACGTAATAACTGTGCATGGGGTCTTTGTTCTTCAAGTGGAAGTGATGCAGGCACAAATGAAATGTGAACACAGCAGAGACCTTGAAAACAAATGACAGACACAAAATGGAAGTGTCTCAGCTGCACAGTCAATGTGTTTTCACTGACAATGCAATTTTATGGTAAAAAGTCCAAAAACACTGAAGTGTACTGTTCTACCAGGATCCACAAAATGGTGAGACTAAAAAAAAAATGTTTTTATTCACTGTACTGATTCTTATTTTTTCATTTGTTTGATTATATTTTCATTGTTGTTCTCTCATATTTTCGGATTATTCTGCATTTTTCTTTGTTTTGCTTCTTAGTTAATTTTCATAGATAACTTTTGCTGTTTGCTTCTTATTTTGTTTATTTTGGCTTAGTTTCAATTAGTTTCTTCACATGTTCAGTTTTTTTCATTTGGTTTCTAATTTTGTTCATTTTTCTTCATTTTCCTGAGTATTTAGTTCATTTTGTATTTATTTTAGCTTATTTTCTGGATTTTTGTGAACATTTCTTCCTATTGTTATTGTGTTAATTTTTCTTTATTTTGCTTCTTCATATTCTTAGATCACTTTCTTTTAATTTTGCTTCTTATTTTGTTCATTTTGGCTCAGTTGGAGTTATTGAGTAAAAATTTGGTTAACAAAAAGGGGGGGGGTTAGAACTAGATAAGTGTTTCACTTCATCCAACAACCTTTCTGAACTTCAAAGAGTCTGATTTGTGCTAATATTTTATTCTTTCCTTTTGTCCTCAATTCTCGTTCGAAATAATTTCTTCATTTTGCTTCATATTTTGTTCAGGTTTCTTCATTTGGTTTCTAGTTCCATTCAATTTTTTTCATTTTCCTGAGCATTTAGTTCATTTAGATTTTTTTTTACTTTTCTGAACTTTTTGTAATTCATTTCTTCATAATGCTTCTTGATTATTTAGCTTATTATTTTTTGTTTGTTAGCTTTTTCCTTAATTTCTTCATTTTCAGTCATAACACCTACTGCCTTACTACTGTCCACTTTGTTTTTGCCAGTATTTAACCATTGTTGACTCAAGATGTTTTGTCACAACATAAATCACGTATGTCCAGTCTTAGTGTTGACTCAGTTTTGTCCAAACGTGAAGTTATTTCAGTTCGCTTTTGTAGGGCAGTGTAACTCATGTATAATTCAGGACTAAAGGGTTTTCCACAGTTATCTCTAAAAAGGACAGGCCTTATTCCACTGAGGTCAATTTTCTCTCAGCCGTAAGATAATTAATCTCAGGAGGTGATGTTCTCTGTTTGATATGTGATATCAACCAGAGCAGCAACAGAGAAAAATAAGTTTCAAAAAATGTTATCACCTACCATGGCTCAGTCAAACTAGTTAAGTATCAGTGGGAAGTTAATCTAAAGTTTGATAATTAGTTAGACATGTTTAAATCAATTCACAAGCTTCAAATCCAAGAACTATATAGACTTTTTGATTTAAGCGCTTAGTTTTGTCTGGACATGCTTCAGCCAGTACTGTCTGCATTCAGATAAAACCTGGATTGTCTTTAAACACAATGTCAAATCAATGACCCAGTGAGTTATTTTGAGGAAGAGCACAGAATGACAGTTCTGCTTCATCGCCTGTTACTTGACAAACACAGTCATATTTCAAAAATATCAGTATGGATATAAAAATGATAGATTTAAAGGAGACGTGAAAATTGGAGAAACAACTTTGAATAAGACCAACTGTCTACATTTCTGTGTTTTTTTGATGTCACAAATACCAAGTATACCCCGAGTCAGTCCTTCATGACCACGAGATCCACCAGAACCCTTTATTTTCTAACACTATATTTGTATGGAACAAATATGAATGGCAATAGCACATGGTTTGAATTATGCCATCAACTATAACGTGTGTTTACATGATCATTTGACATTTCAAGACTGTCAGATTGTCGTAAAGATACCAGAAAACAGGTAGTTTTGTGCAAAGTGGCACAGTGGGCTGCATTTCCATTTCATGTGATATGTGTTACCAAGACTGGCTGTAAATTTCACCTAGCTCTTTATGCATAAGATAGTAAAAGGGGTGAAAATTATTACAGATCTGCTCACGACGAAGCTGCAGAAAACCTTAACCGTCACTGGGCAGACTGTAGAGAGATGAAGTTGCAATGATGTCACTTACACATCTTCCAGGTTGTAGTCTTTGGAATTACATATTTTCATAGATTACCTCAATTTTACAACAAACTACAACTTCCGTTACTTGTAAAATGTTCTTTTAAATCACATACATCATACTTGTAAATGATTCAACGGGGATCATTGGATCACCATTAACTGTAACTGTTTTTTCCAGAGTTAGATGGCATAACCTGGAAGTCAGACAGGTTGTACTTATGATGGCATCTATGGCAATGACAGAGAAGAGGTGTGGTCAGCAGTCGCTCATTTACATTTAAACCAACAGACACTGAAACAGCCTGAAAATGTGCAGTTCACGTAAATGGTACAAATTAATATGTGTGGTGTTTTGAGTTGAAACCATGAAAGACATGCATTAATATGACATACATGCAACATGCCGTTTCATCCAAAAGTATAAAATTTTTAAAGCAAATTTTCAGAAATTTGATAAAAAGAAATGTGTATCTGTGCCTGTTACCATCAACAACCTTTTGCAAATCAAACAGATAGTGGGCACAGGATTTTAAGTCCGGTACCGGCAAACAGACGTGGCATCATTAAAACAAAGTATCGGTCTGAAGCGATCTGCTACTGTTACTACAAACACGAAGAAAATGGAAAACCTTGTTAGTTTTCTTCCCCAGAAGGTTACTCAGAGGAGACGGACAATGTTGTAGCTCTAGCTTAGCTGTTAGCTTAGCTTAGCTGCTATTGGTGCAAGTGGCTGATGTAATTTCTGCTTTTTTCGCATTACGGTAGTCATTCTCTTTGCGTTTCCATCAACAGATGTACGTTTACTTTTTCCGATACAGTCTTTTCCACCTCCTTTAAGCATCAAAGTTTTTCATGCAAATTTTCAAGCGTCTTCGAAATTTTACACATTTCCACCAAGAAATTAAATGCTCATTTTCAAAAATGGAGGTGATGGAAATGTACCTTATGTGTCCTTTAAAGACATAAAACTACGAATACAGACAAAATATTAGTGCTCATCTTTTTATGCACAGTCAGATTTAATCAGTTGTTAGAGTGTTTCCATTTTAAAAACATAAAATAATAGTGTACTAGCTGGCACATGCAATGGAGTAAAAGTAAGTGTAGCTTAAAGTTGTACAGATTTAAGAGTGTGAAGTCTGGAGGCCAGTTGGTCCTGTTGGAACATCCAGTCGGTGAGGCTTAACCTTTGGATGACTGCTCTGCGGTTCATGTCTGGCCTGTCTAGGACCCAAGGAGTCTCACACTGACCATTTAATTCCCGCAGTACGCATTGTCTGCCTGACTGAGCGGCACAGCACGTTCATCAGGAATATCAGGACAGATTTAAGCACCGATTTAGAAACAGCAGCCTGTGTCCAAAATGTATCACAAAAGAAGAGGGGACAGTTGATTCTTCCGTGCCAGCTGCAGTGACACACACACAAACACACGTACAGTCTGTGCTGGCAAAGCTCAGCTTTAATATAAATGTCCCCTCAGCTGAAAATTGTTTCCAGTGCAGCTGAAAAGGCTCCTTTTATTGAGCTAGTCACCACAACACCACCACCACCACCCATCTTACTTCTCCTACAAACTACTCTCTCTCTCATTCTATTTAATATTTGCACATTCAAGCAAAATATAGTTTGTTTTTTTTTTGACTTGAGTGCTTTTCTTTTACATCTGTTTAAATGATATGTGGGAAAACTGCAGCTGCACGTCCATATGGGAACTTCCCCTCCTGTAACGTCCCTTGAATGCGAATAGCAATGAAATCGGGGACCGGATCCAGCTCCATGGGTTTGTCAATGCAATTAAAGCCTGGTGTGAAACTCAAATCAATACAACTGACTGGTTAAAAATAACATTATCTGTACACTATTACCATTAGATGTGATCTAATCATAGAGCTGTGTAAAAGGCCAAAACTGTAATCATGACAAAAAACAATGTTTGTATCATGATTAAATGTCAAATCATTATTTCTTCTGGCTGATTTTTAGTCCTGAGGATAAGCTGAAGAAACCAGATGGTTATTTGTGGAAAAAGTAAAAGAGGCAAGATGAAAATAAAGTAGACAGTTTAAAAGTTAAAAATGCTAGTCTTTGAGTGTAATTCTCACTCAACACAATAAAAACAATGTGAAATACAGTTAATTGTGGTTTTAAAGTCTTGTTTAAGGTTCTAATATGATGAAATTTGGATAACTTTTAACAGAGAATGCATATACAGTATACATACACTGGTATACACAACCTTATGGCCATAATGTGGATTTGTACAGTAGTTGTAGCAGCACAACCAGGACAGTTAAATTGGCACATGTTCTGTTTTGTTTCCTACAAAAATCCATATGTTTTCTTCCAAAGTTTGGATGTCTTCAGTATTAATTGGTAGTGTATATAAAGTGATACATAAAATTATAATGATACAAAATTCCCATTTAATTGTGGGATTTTCTGAAGACTTGATCGATTTTTTGTCACTTTACACAAGACCATTTAAGAAATTAGACAAATGAGTCAAATGTTCTTGAGAAGAGCCTTTCTACTCACTGCAGCACAATAGGCTTAGACTGTCTGCTCGCCTTCCTCTCTCCGTTGCATTGTAACTCTTTGATGCTTCCTCAACTCAAGTTTCTCTTCTTCATTCAGGTTTTTCAATGCAGCCAACATCCTTTTGAACTCAATGTCTAAAGTGTCAGGAGGTGCTGTCACTCAAATTCTACTTTTTTCCCCCTTTTCAATGGAATCACTGCTTTAAATCATAGTTTCTAAGTATGTTGGCGAAGTTAAAGGACTTGAGCCTGTATGCACTTGTATTATGCTTGATATTTTAACATTATGAGCTTTTAAAAGAAAATCAGGTACAGATAAAGTTTATAATGTGGAATAACAAGGACACATATTCAAAACCTTCCCTACAGTGTAGCTTCCATTTAAAACTGAGATACAAGAGGCCAAATGTCTCTGTACAAACAGTCGTGGCTCAGCACAATTACATGCAAACAACGGCCTTTAGACACAGCTCCAGTCTGTCCCGTTTTCTGGAGCAAGTGTCAAATGGAGTGGGTGTTACTCCACCGGCAGAGCCAACAGCAAAGACGACACACATAACAGGAAGAACAGGTTGTGCTTCAGCTGGTTTCTTTATGCAAATTCACACATATAAATCCAAGGACAAAATACTTTGGAAGGCAGCTACTGGCACATGCACTAGTTTGCATTATTTATTGTGTCAGCGCCATCTGAGCTTAAATATTACTCACCCTCATGCCCACTCATTTATGTCACGCTGACTCTTTGTAATGTTCACACTTGACATTGAAGCTAAAGACCATCCTGCTTTGCAGTGACCAGTCTGTACTGTACCGACTCCAGCTGCTCGGAGCAGCCTAAGCGGTCTGCGAGCAGTAATTAGGAGTGAGTACAAGTCTGTTATATCACTGTCACTGCTCCTACGATACTAATATTCATATGGACATGCAGCATAGAAGTGGCTTCTCACTGACAGACAAGCTGAGGGCCAGAATCGATAGTTTTCTGTACAGCTGGGACTCTGGGAGCCCCACAAAACAGTGAAGTTAAACACATTCCTCAGACTGAGTGAAGCCATACCTGCCAACACTGACTGCTGGATGGAGGAGAGGGGGATTTTCCAGCAGAAAAAGGCCTTAGTTTAAAACAAACAGACCTTTTTTCTCTATGGTCATCTGGGTTTGTCACAAAATTTCAATCTTTTGATGATCAGAAGAGAATACAACAGACGCATGGAGTAAAACATCGTCTTGGTAGTTTTTTTGCACTGGGGGGAGTTAAATGATTGAACCTTAGTTGAAGTTAATTAAATCTGCACATGGTTTATTTTAAGTTTCAACAAAAAATACCACACATTCTTCAACTATGTCCATAAACTTCTGGTTTTCAGTGCTGTATCTAATGGGCTGTTTCGGTGTGTGTTGCTTTAAATGCTCCTGTTCAATCATTTTGGGTGTCTGTGCCATGGATTCCGACACGTCAACTCCTTGGTATATTATCCTAAGATGTCAGGATGGTTTGGTGTTTCTGGTAGTTCTGGTCATCACATGAGGACAGTGATTGTATAGCTGTGAAATCACAAATATGTATAAATTCAAATGGTTTGTTTAATGTGAAATCATCAGAAAAAGAGCAGAGTGTTATTGCCCTTTAAAGTGAGAATTCTGACTAACATTTTTTGGTCACAATAACGCTTTTCATCACAATAACATTTTTGGGCCATACCGTCCAGGTCTTACTGTTTGAGTTTGTACATAAATTTCCCAAGCTAATTTTACATAAGAATGCTGTATGTATTTGTTTTATAAGTGTTTGAGCTGGTAAGCTTTAGGCTATTTACTCAGACAACTTGAACTTTAATCTATCCATTTTAAAGGCAATATAAAGTAGAAAAGAAACAAATCCTAAAGTTTATGACAAATCACAAATCAACCTGTCACAACAACAACAACAACAACAGTCATCCTGTCGTTCCAGCAGGACTAGGTTATATCAAGGCTTCTATACGGTACTAAAAGTGATTTAAGTTTTAAGACGCATACATCCTGCCCTTCACAACAATAGTCTGCCAGTATCAATCAGTATTTGTTACTCACTGAGCAACACAAAGGAACCAATGTCACATTGGAAGACACATGAATGCAAAGACAAGCATAAGCAAATAAACCGTTACATAAGCAATCGATGGTTGAGAGGTTCTCAATAGGACTTCCTGTTGGTGTGGTAGACGTGCATCAATACAATTGAATTAACGCTACACAATAACAAGCGACCACTGCACATACACACTGACAAAAGCTGCACTCGTACCAGCAGCTGTCAATCCTTTGTAGAGTCGCTGGCGCTCCCACAGAAAAACTGTAAACACTGACACACGCAAACTAAGCACACAAACATTCACAGCAGCTGTTGTCAATGTAATTCTAATTTATTGTTATGATGTGAATCTAACTGAAATAGCCATATGCTGCTGAGTCAGTGCTTACATGGGTTTATGATGGCTTAGGCAACACAATTTGAGTAAAAATGTGCATTTAAATGTATTTTTTGACTCCTATTATTCCAGTATTGCACTAAGAACGTTTAAACAAATAAGAAGTATTTTGATTCACATTTGTGTTTCATAAAAGAAAATCTGAACAGTGATTTAGTGTAATGAGTGCAACTAATTATCACAGTAAATGTCAACCCATTTTCAATTTTTCATCCTGAGTCAGATTATTTACAAAAAGACACAAAAAATGTAAAACATACACAAGGTTAAACCTGACATAAATGATTTAACATGCTGAAAATTAAGGAAAAGCTACAAGGGAATGAGGCAAATGCATTTTGAAATGCACCAGATAAAAATTACCTTAAAGGATGGGACAAGATACTGTGTAAACATGTCAAGACAAAACCACCAGGAGTGTCTGACATTTTGAATTGTTTATTTTTGTTCACTTTTTTAAAAGGTAAATACAGAACAGTTCATCTTTACAAATTGAAAAGTACTTAATTTGCAGTGTTAAACTCTTCTTTATGGTCAAAACACGATAAAGCAAAACAGGAAATAACTGTGTTTTATCATTCAGTCTTAAATGTTGCCAACAAGTTTCCCAACATACCGGTAGTTTTTTCCCTTTTTATGTTACTGAGAAAATATATTTAATGGTTATTATCTTGGTGAAAAAACCCTGACTCCAAATACCCTGCCTGGCCAGAAAAAAAAAAAAAAAAAAGTCGCCACCTGGTTTTAAGTAATCAAATGCAGTAAGAGCATTGCCACAATGCGAAGGGAACTCAAGGGATTGGGACTGAACAGCTGTGTAGCCTCAAGAAGACCACTAATCAGTGAGGCTAACCAGAAAAAAAGGCTTCCATTTGCTAAGGAGCTTAAAGATTGGATTCTGGAGCAATGGAAGGAGGTCATGTGGTCTGATGAGTCCAGATTTACCCTGTTCCAGAGTGATGGGTGCATCAGGGTAAGAAGACAGGCAGAT
>JAQQAE010003712.1:0-19777 GCA_029823295.1 Pseudamia nigra | reverse complement strand
CCCGACCTGTATTTGCCTGCCTTCCCGTTTTTCGACCCGCTTCTCCTTGTTTCGGACTTTCTGCCTGCCTGATCCCCGACCTTGGACTGCCCCGGATTGTCTGCCTGCTCGCCCCCTGATCTCGGACTGTTTTTGTATTGCCTGTCTGCCCGGTTCCCCCGACTCACCGCTCGTGCCCCGACCCACCCGTTTGCCTCGCCCTACCTGTATGTTTGAGATGTCAATAAACTGGCTCAACATGAACTCTGCTCTGAGTCCCGCGTCTGAGTCTCCCGTCAGTGCGTTCGGTCCTGACAAAAATACCTGTTTGAAGGAAGTACAGTACTTTATGTTAGTACTTGATTAGTGTATCCATCAGATACCTTTTCACTCTTACTCCAGTACTTGTTTTTATGAGTATTTCTACTTATGCTTGAGTCACTAGAATTATCAAGTAGGAATACGATTACTTGAGTTTATTTACCACTTCATCATCATCATTCAGTGTTGGTATCCATTATTTATGTGCGCTAGTGGTAATTAGAGTGGCAGCTTCAAATAAGCATGGGCTACTTTTTTCTTTATTAAACTAATATTACTAATATTGTGAGCTCAGTGTGCCCTGGGAATCCGCTGTCAGCCAATTTGCTGATGTAAAATAGGCCATGCAGTCATCAACCAGCTGTTTGATGCCTCTCCCTCTCTCACTCTCTTTCCCTACTCTCTCTTTTTTCGCCACAGTCCAAATATAACCTCACCCCAATCTGATTTAACCACCGTGGTCCTATCCCCCAGGCAAAATGGACTCATTTGTGCAGAGAGAGGGAGCGAGAGAGAGGAAGACAAGTGAGAGAAGTTCAGCGGAGAAGAAACGAAGCGGTCTGGGAGATGACGGAGGCTGGTATTGAATAGAAAGCGAGATGAAGAGAAAGTAGGGAGGAATAGAGACTACGTGTTCACTGAACGAGGTCACTAATTGGGTTGAGACTTGTACCTCCCCTGCAGTCCTTCCCCCTCGTTCCTGACACAAATCAAATTATTTTGAAATTCTTTAATTTAAAGAGCAGCGGCAATATGTTAATTTCAAGTAGGGTCTGAAGGAAGGCTGAACATTACTGGAACAAAATAACAGGTGCCCTGTGCTAAGCCATCACATGTTTTTTTTGTTTTTTTTTATCTGTTAGTATCAGAGAAACAGCTAGAGAACTGACATGGCAGGAGTTCTGGATTTGTTTGCCGTCTGTCTCTGTTCCAGCCTGTTTTACAGTAGGCCTGTGTAATGATTTCCGGAATATGCTAATATGTGCTGTTAAATGTCCAGTCCATTATCCTGTTTACTGACCTCCTCTGATCCGTTAATGCTTGTGCTGGGAATTCATGTCCACACAAGCAGGATGGATGATAAAGACAACAGGATGGATGCCTTTAGTCTCCAACATATGAAATGAAAAATTAACCTGGAAATGGTGATTTAATTGGTCAGACTCTGTTTAGTGACTTAAATACTAAAGAATATTCCTTTAATGCGTTCTTTTTGTCGGCAATCATAGTATACTATCAGTCAAAAGTTTAGGCACACCTTCTTCAATGTTTTTTTCTTTACTTTGATTATTTTCAACATTGTACATTAATGGAGAAGACCTCCAAACGATGATGGAACATGCATGGCTGCCAATCTGGTCAAAATCAGCACAGTGTATGCAGGCGTTAACCTGTGGCTAATTAGTGTAAAGCTTTTGTCACATGTGTCACTGTAAACCACTGGTTTCAGGTACAGTAAACCCAGTGAATGTTCCCCTTGTCCTCCCTTTATAGTTTGTCTTCTGGTCCTGCACAGTGGATTACCGAGCTGTCAGGACTGGTTTGATGAGTTTGTTTATTTGTAAGTTAGGGTTTGATGTCCCAAGGATGAAAAGAGGCTTGTGAAAGACCCTGTGTGTTTTGTGACATGACACACACAAAAAGAAACAACCATTTTGTTCATTTTAGAGCTTAGGCCTGGGTGGTTAAAGATCATGACAAAGGTTGACTGATCATTATGAAATTAAGTGTTTTAGCAAAATCAAACCAATATCCAAGAAACTGAGCAAAGACTGTCATAGGATCTCACTCCAGGAGAACACCCCCTGGCATCTGTTCACGGGATGTGATCACACCCAGAGACTTTCAGGCTTAAGTAGAATATCATTGTTTATTATTTGTTAATCTATTCATTTGACCATACAAAGACTTTCTGTGTAGAGTTTGCATGACTTTCCTCCAGGCGCTCCGGTTTACCCTGCCATTAAAGACATGTACGTTAGGTTAGATTGATTGTGTGTGTGCATGTAGACCAGCAGCTGTAGAGGAATTTCCCTATGGGGGCCAATAAAGTTTTATTAAACACCAAACCAAAAAAACCTGCAAAAATCTGTAACCAAATCACATTTTTCAAACCCATCACATCAATCCATGTCGAGTCATAAAAAGCTCCAACAAGAATCTGTCCTTGAATCAGAAATACATGTCATCTTCACTTTATATGTGATTTTGTTATGCTGTTGAGCAGATATCTGTATTTTTTTCCTCACCTGAATACAATCTTTCTTCCAGTCTGATTGGTGAAGAGAGGACACTTTTATGCTTGCACACATTCTTGACATCTGGGTTCATCTTGTGAAAGGCAATGACGGGCTTAGGGAAAAATTAAACTCTTTTAGTGTAATCAAAGTTTTTTGACCTTTTAATGTTCTAAGATAGTTGGAGTGACATTTTTTGGCCTTATGCACTGACCATCCAGTTCAAAGTCATGTTGATCACTGGACGTTTTGAACAGGTGTCCTCCAGAATGTGTGAACGCTATCACACTTCATTGCTGTTCATTGTGAATAGCGCTTGGATTCTAGAATTCCTTGACAGTCCAACAGATGTACTAAAGAATGCCGATCCCGTTCTTTGGGCACCCTTCTCTATACTTTCCTGTCATTGATAAAACATGCTCTACCCCAAATCCTGTCCTGAGGCGAGTTCGACATCATTTTACATTTGTAAGCCATGGCAGCGAGAAAGAAGCACACCTACAACACTGGAACACATTCAGAGTGAAAATGTGAATTACTTTCACAAGGAGGATAATCCATTTCTCGGGTGGTGTGAGTCAAGAATGAATTTCATTGAATCCTAGTCTCCTACTACGATACCTGTAAATGAAACAAGAAAAGATGAAACTTAATGAAACACCAAATCCCATCACATTTGTTCATTTCTTTGCAACTAAGTTAAAACAAAAAATGAACAGTTTTACTTTGCAGCAAATGAAAGCAACACTTTAACCAGTCAGAATAGTGATGAAATAGTCACAGATCAGTACAAAACGATAAATTAACAATTGTTCAACAACCTCTCTGATTCATATAACCATAAAAATTGTTGGTTCCTGCCCTCAGTTATGACCCACAAAAGCATTTCCTAGAATGACACCCCTACTGATGCATTTCTGCAGTGACCATGGGAAACAGTCAGATGTAAACTGATGCTAAAGACAGTTACCACAGTTTCAGTTTGTAACCATTAGTCACTTTCTACTTATTTAGAATTTGGTACATGATGGTTGGGGTAAAGAATATGTGTAAAGGTCACAATGAGGGCTGAAACACATTAACACGTGGAGGATGGTGCTGGTGTGATTAGGGGCTGGTGTTAACCCGGCCTGACATGTCACAGAAGCCTAAAATGTAACCTTAGGTCATAATATATTGCATGAACAAATAACCCATGCAGTTATTTTGTGAGATGGACAGTTTCTTGAAGACAGTACATAATTTCTGTCCCTGGGGGTTTCTCAATGAACCCTCCTGTTATATTGTGGGTCAAATTGCCCCATTTTTAAAGTTTTGAAAGTATTTTCTTGGTATGAAACTTTCTCTGCTTGGCTTAATACAGTAGGAGCCACTATCCATGTATCATTCATTCATTATCACTTTACATTTAAAACAACAAATACAAAACATAATAAACTATTTTTTCAATGTCATTTCTTAAACCAAACCAAAAAAACGGCAACGTGTTTTTTGATTTCTGATTTAGTGCTTAAATTCAGAGTGCAGAAATGATATAATGCCTTGTTTTTTATTTTCAAAAAATGAGCTGTTTTGTTCATTTCTGGTTCAGGAACGGTGCTTAAGTAGAATTTACTTTCAATACAAATCCTCATGTCTTGATTTTAAGTCACTGGGTCAATTTGACCTTGAACAGGAGAGGTATCTTGTGTTAATTCATCAACATCATTTCATAAAAAAAAAAAGGAAAATAAAAAATATATATATACAGGTGTTTCCAATGTACATCAAAAAAGTTTTACAATGGTACCTTGCCGTATGAAATTAATCTGTTCCGGGGTGACACTCATACGGTGAAAGTTTTGTACAGCTGGGAATAAATGTAAATATAATATTAATCCGTTCCGGGACCCACGAAAACTCCTATATAACGTAAATGTATGACACACCCGTATGTGCACATTTATTCATTATTATTATATGAAGAGGAAATTATGTTAATTATATGAAAAGGAATGCATGAAATTAGAGGCTGTCTGTCTCAGCTCACTGGGTCCCGGGCCGGGCCCAGGTGTCCGGGAATGGAATCATAGCAGTCGTAAACTAACTGAAAGGGTAAACTCGTAACAACCGAGGACTCGTCTGGGATCTTAGAACCGAGAGCGAATGGCCCGTGAAGTGTTTTAGTGTGCTTGGGTGTGTGTCGGCATGGCGGTGCTAACAGCTAGTTAGCTCGGTGTTAACGAAGCACGGCAGTGAGTTGGCGTAGTGACTAAGCTAACAAGTTAGTGTTTGACTGTGTTACTTTTTCAGCTTTGCATTACTGTTTATGTCAATACAGTGCGTGTCGGCAAGTTGTGAAATTAGTTGTGGACCATTAGAGTTGACGTGGTGTGGTTGGTGTCTGTTAGCTCGGTGTGGACAAAACAAAGTAGTGTAGGTTGCTTAGTGGCTAGTGGTCAGCCACTGACCGATTTAGCTTTGACTACTGTTCTTAGCTATCAACACAGACTTGTGTTGATAGCTAAGAACAGTAGCTGTAAGTACGCCAAGCAACGGCCCTCTCAGTTAGCAAAACAGCAACCATGGTCAGCCACTGTTAGCTGTGTTGCTAGCTCCGGAGCTAACAACACAATGCCGGGCCTGCCAGTCTCCTTGGATGGATTCGCCTTTATCTGTGCGGACCGGAAAGGTCGGGTGACTGGTGGTATTTGTAAACAACAGATGGTTTTACCCAGGTCACAGGACTGTTAAGGAGTCGCTGTGTAGCAGGGACATTGAGCTACTAGCGGTTAGCGTTCGGCCCTGTCACATGTTATTGTGTTGAATGATTACATCACTACCGGGTGGGCAATAGTTCACTTCCGGCTGCTGATCTACTGCACCACACTCCAGTCCAGTAGGTGGTGGTAATGCACCTGTTAAATCAGGTGCCGGCCGCCAATCAAAACCAAAAGAAGAAGAAGAAAAAGTTCACTTCCGGGTTTATCTCTTTCATACCGTGATGTTTTATGCAGACACTGGGACACATTTTTGGCCAAAATATTTTTCGTACAGTGAACGTTTTGTAGAGGGAAGCATTCGTACAGCGAGATGCCATTGTATATAATGAGAATGAGTGAATTTGTGCAAAATGAACATTTTTGACCATTTTAAGAGCTATTTTATAATATCACGAGATTGGCATTATTATCTTGCAGGTATATTCCCCATTTTGAAGAGAGCTTTGTTTTATGTTTGTGCTTTTTAATACATATACATGCTTTAATACTTAATCATTCCATTTCGGCAAAGGTAATGGGCTCTCATTCATTGTCAAGCGTATTATAATCACAACAATATGAACAATTCAACTATTCAGTGTCAAAAATATGGTACTTGTTTGCTTGAAATGCCAGTTTGTTTTGCTACCCAAAATAAATTCTCCCACACCTCATCTGTGGTTTTCCAGAAGGGTAGGTAGAGTAAATGTTAGTGCTACTACAACTACTGTACAAATCCATATTATGGCAAGAAACACTCAGTGAATTAAAGAGTAAAGCCAGTCCATCATTACTTTAAGAAATGAAGGTTAGTCAATCTGAAAATCTCAGGACCTTTGAATGTCACTCTCAAATCTGTAAGTGCTTTATTTCGAGACTACTTTCAAACTTGGTGCTTTCAGGGACTTCCTGATGGCTTGGCTCTGTGTCCTGTGGCATGTACCAACACATCTGTGATTCTTGATTGGTGATCTGCATGGTTTTGCATCACTTCTATGGTATTGCGTTGGCCTGCTTGGACAAACAGCAGTCCAGTTATTGAGAGCTGCTTGTTGCAGTGAAGGTGTACCTTTTTACTGTACATGTGTAAATACTGTACATATTGCAGTGGGAAACAGTGTACGTGTGTGTTTGTGACACCACGCTGGGAGGCTCTTCAATTAGCATCCGCCCTTGTTAGCACCGAGCTTTCATTTAAGGCCCGAGCCTGCTGGTTTAACAGCCGCGACGCCCCTCCCTTTTCCACTGCATTCTTTCCAAATCACTTCCACCACCAGCAGGAAAACAGTGAGCACTGCAAACAACACAAACACGCACATACACATACTGCAGAATGACACACAGTCAAACTCACACAGGAATAGTTGTCTGAGTGGTTCAACATGTTAGCGTCCATAATAACAAGGGTACCAGACATGGGCTGTGTTTGTCTGTGTAGGGGGTAAAGGGTGTGTGTGTATTTGTGTTTGGATGTTGACCGTGCATTTACACTCCTGTGAGAGAAAGTAGGAAGTACCTTACTGCAGTATGTGCTGAATGGGTGTTTTTAGTGTCTGATGGAGGGCCAAACTTTTTCCACTCAGATTTAAAATAAACAAGAAAAGTTGCCAGATTTATAAGACGATGGCATTCATATGTAGTTTTTATTTCATTTTCTGGACACATTTTCAATTCTAGACTTTGATTATCAATGGTCAGCTGTCATTTGGTAACACAGATATAATGACTGAAGCTAATTTATGTCACATTCAAATTGGTGTACAGAATTGGCAGTAATGATGTTTCTTTTATAATATTACTTTTTTTGTTAAGCATGTTGACATGGTTGTGTTAAATTGCAGATTGTAGGGAAACAGAAACAGATAGCATGAGGAGTTACACGCTGACACTTCAAGATAAATTAGAATATTAACCTTGCTGTAAACTGTTACTTCAAATGAATGTCATTCTATGAGGAATGGAGTTATTACTGAAAAGGTTTCTCAAGTGACTCCTGAAACAGTGCACAGTGAATGCAGGAATGGACATTTTACTGCTGAGACTAGACATTTTGGAAGTAGTATTTGGCAAAAGTTGCATATGATTAAGGGCACATTGTAGTGTTTTAGTGCCTTGCTTATAACTGAAGCTGAGCGATGTTCAGATCCATGGCCTTTGTAGCCATTACTGGAGAAATACACGCTAGTGATGTTATTCCCACTCTGCGATGAAGAGCTAATTGATGGCATTATGACGGACACTGTGCTGTCCACTGTAGTAACTATGGCAATTCATTACATAACTGATGATTTAACAAACCCATACTGAGGAAAATCTGAACTCGTGTCCCTTCCGTCTTCACCGCATCTTTTTTATTTTGTCAATGACTTGTCATCAGTTCCATGCTTTGTGTGTGCAAATCCTGTCAACAGTCAGCAGGGTGATTCCAATAGTGTTTGGAAAGTTTGGGTCTAGCCAAGTTTGTGTGGACAAAGTCATTCTGCCCTACCGCAGTGAGGACATTCACAAGCATCGTATGTGTGTGTGCTTTACACATACATCTCTTTCCAAGTTTGTGTGAGCTCAACACCTCCTGCTGAACTCAGCTAGCATCCTGTGTTACATCCTTGTTGACATGGCAACAGTGCAGATGTTTCTGTCATTGGGTGGCACCATGGCAACAACAGCAGCTGTTGATGTTGAAGAGTTGTCTTCTTTGTTGATGATGCACAAATACAATGGTAGCATTTTCTAACCGTAGCAATATTGATGGACTTGATTTATTAAATTAAAGAAGGCTAGAGTACCACTGTAACATTCTGACAAGTGTGCTGAATTGGAGGCTGTAGGTGACAGACCACCAAAGTAGTTGGTCAGTTTGACAGCTGTTCTGTTTACACAGCATGGTTTGGCTGGAATTGGTTTGCTCCCTAGTTACACCGAGGAGTCAGAACTTTGTATTTGGCTGTTCTGTGGCTGAGTGAGAAACACATCCATGTAGATGTGTACGAACAGAGTTGGACACAGAAGTCATTCACAAATATTTGATGCTGGTATCAATACCTTGACTTTGACAATTTTATACCCATATTCCAATATGGTACAGATTTATATTTTTTCTGCTCCTTTGCATCTACAGAACCTGGTAAAACAGCCTCTTCCTTCTCACTGGTCATGTAGTAACCTCCAGAATACACTTCAGCTTAAGGATTTTGTCTTTGTGAGGGATTTTAAAACTATGATAGGTATGTAGCTGAATTTGATATTCCTAAGCTGGATTTGTATTATGTATGTTCCTGTGCCTATTTTGAAAATGTTCTATCTTATGCTGGTTTTATTTTATTTTTATTTAACCTTTATTTATACAGGTGATCCCCTTAAGACCCAAAGTCTCAATTACAACAGAGACCTGTTTCAGACATCTTGTGTCACTTGTGATTGAATGTTATAGAATGATGTGCCTTTTTGGCCAGGTCTCCCTCAAAATAAAGCTCACATTACTCAAGCGGTCCACACTTTAGGTGTGAAACGTGCCCTGGCTCGGCACGAATTGCCAGTGTGAGTACACCCTAAATCAGATAGAGCCTTGGCATTTCTGGTTTTCTGGCTTTATTTTGATGCTGGTTTTTTACTGTTTTTTATTGCTGCTAGTCCCCTTTTATTTCTTTGTGTTTTGTTTATTTAAAGTTTGTACAGTACTTTGGTCAACATCTATTGTTTTTAAACATACTTGACTTATCTGCCTATTGAATTGTTTCACATTCAGTCAAGTCTTGTTGATGATGGAAGTTCAGATTACAGCTAATTTTAACACACATCACAGACTCAACCTAAATACAAAAGCAGGGGATATATTTTACTATATAATAATAGATAATTCAGAAATATAACGTTGTGGCTTTCTATTGTCTAGGCCATGTATAAATTAGAACTTTACAATTCCTTGGAGATTATAACATTTTAAAGAGGAACAACAACATTCTCAGAGTGCTGTCTAACCCTCAGCTGTCAAGGGAGAAGTTGGCTATTTGGGTCACTGTCACAGCTCCGAGGCACACATGTAATTAAACTTGGGAAACTTCTTTCTCTCCACATGGAAGTTTTTCTGGGAAATAGGCACACTTGCAAACAGGAAGTTGACATCTAAATAAAGCCCCCACCCCACCCCCACTGTGCCGCACACAGGAAGCATGCTCGGCCCTTTTAAACCGTTACACAGACGGGAACCTTCTGGAGGGACGCTTTAAATAGGTGAAGTGGCTGCACGGCTCGGCCCAGCTCAGCACCGCAGCGGTCTGCAAACGGCCGCCTCGGCCAGCAAACAGTGACTGCTGCTGCCATTTTTATCTCGGTGAGGTCAGGCCTGTCCTGGGAGTCCACTCTGGCCTCCAGTGTGATAAGTCATTGGGCTTGGTAGTGTGTGGTTAACTGGGTCCATACTTTGGTGTTTAAGTTAGTCCACTTTAGGTCTGTGGGGTCATTTGAGTTTATTGTCCAGTCATGTGGCCAGAAAACAGGCTGTGTAAGCCCTACATTTTTGTGTCACTTTCAGTTTAAATTCTTTTGTAATATTTCTTTTCAATATTTTTTTCTTGATTTATTTTTCTACATTTTCTTGAAGGGAGTGTGCTGAGCATGAAATCACTGCCTGATGCTGACAGCAATTATTAAAATCTCCACAATATTTATTCCAGGTGTTCTTATTTGATATGTAGTATGCATACACCATTTGACCAAGTAGTTCAAATGAAACTGTGACATCCATATGCAACAGTAATATGCCAACAATGATGGGAACTATTTTACTGCCTAATTAATACTTTCCTGCACCAAGGGGTTTCTACTAAATTTGTATACACTGGAATGCTTTTGTGAATGTTTCTGTCCCCTACAGGACAGTTAGAAGCCGTTATTGGGTTGGCCTGGGGTGTTGTGTCACAGGTGGAGATGACCAATCAGGGCGGACTCACCTTTAGAAGCTGATTCTGCTTTGACCAATCAGAGCAAACTCACCTTAAAAAGCTGATGCTGTTTTGACCGATCTGAGCAGACTCAGCTTTTTAAGGTTGACCCCCTTAGATTTCCGCTTTTAGTAGAAAATTAGATAAATTGAATTTATCCCAGTTTTTGTGTCCTACAGCTTAAGAAAAGAAAGAATACAATTAAAACAAGTAATTGGCTAATCATTTACTGAATAGTCTGTCCCTCTTTACTTGTAGTTCAGTCATCAACTAGTGTAGTGTGGAGTTGTCCACTGCAGCTGGTTCTTTTGGTCTTTTGGTTAGAATGTGGTTAACGAGATAATCCAAAGTCATTCATAATGTACTCAGCTTGCATCCTTCCACCACAGTCCAGAGTCCAACCGCCCTCTGATCAGTAACACCTTTTCTACCCTTTTGTGTTCTTTTGTTTTAAACTGCCTTCCTGTAAATATGCCAAACCAAATGGCAGTTTCATGGAGACTTTAAAATGAAAACTTGGAAGATAGCTGATGCTGATATCTTTTTATTTGTTTACTTTATTTTCTGCTTTATTTTGCAAATGGACATCAATGAATTTGACTTAAATTAACAGTTGTGTAGATGCTTATCACTCATCACAAATATAGACAGCGCCAGTTAAAGCAGGACACTTAAACAACCTGTTAAACTGTTGTTAACCTATTGAGCAGCACATAATTCAGACAGAAGTGAATACTCTTGGGCCGGTAGGTTTGCTCATTCTTACTTTTATGTTTTATCTACATGTACTAATTGTTCTATGGTTCTGTAACACCAGGGTTTGCTGTATGTTTGCTGCAGTTCATTTTTATTTTCATTTACTTGACAGAGGCAATATGTAAGCATTCTTGTGTTTAAACATAAAACTCATGCAGTGTATATGTGACTTCAGGCCGTGGCTAATTTGCAGATGCAGTCCTGGTGGTTCATGTGCGGGTCTGTGTCTGTGTTAGTTTAGATGTTGTGTCTAACCCCACATCCCCTAAGGGCCCGTTGGGATTTTTTTTTTTTTTTTTTATTTTTTTCACACAGGGCTTTTTTGCATCAGGCCCTTGCCACCCCTCCCTGTGCCCTCCATGCCACCCCTGACTAAGTCGGGGCCTGGCTGCCTTGGTGGTGGCGGTGATACCACAGCCTTAATGACAGGGCAGTGGAGCTCTGCGTCCGCCTCGCCCTGCCGCCTCACCTGCAACACACTCACCAGCTTACACACTGCCACAGAAATGGCACTTACATGTGTGTGTGTATGTGTATGTTAAGAATAATGTTGCTAACACTATTACTAACTGGATGGTTTTACTGACAGTGGCCATTATGTGGATGTCTCAGCATCCTTATTTGAACACACTTGTCACGCTACTGACATGCCGCTCTCACGCTTGACATGCTCAGTGTTCACTATGTGTCTAAAACAGGAATGCGCCCAGTGTTACAATTACACTTTGTGTGCCAACAAGGGAAAAGGTCAGCATAGATCAAATAGTAAGGTGACACTTGACTTCAGTTTGGTTTTTACTGTTTACTACTGTGGTTCTAATGTAAAAAATAGTGCTAAACTGACAAATTTTATCAAATAGAATGTGCATTTTACCACTGCATTCTTGAGCTCTCTCTATGGTTGCTACTGTTCTAAGTTCAGAAGCCTTTGTCTGATGGAAATGACCATGTCCACTTACTTGCGGACACCTGAGGAGTTGCTAATCTGTTACACTCACAGTTTGATTTGTTAGTCTTCAGTCAGTCTGTATTCCACTGCGTTCAATGCAGATGTTACTAAACATGCATGCTATTGCTACCGGTAACATGAAGCAGCTTAGCGCACGGCTACAATCTTAGGGTGCGTTCCAGTTGTACTCGGAAGATTTCCAAGTTCCCAGGCAGAAAGTTCAACTGGATTGCCACCTCAAGTCGGAATTCCAACTTGGAACCAACCCCATCGGAACTGACTTCACAATTTAATATGCCTGCCTCTAGAAATAACTGAATGAATGCGGCCAGTTCTGGTGTTTTTGTTTCATATTACCTCAGCCACACACACTGTACCATTAATTTTTATCCATTGCATCTTACAACACTGTTTGTATGTGTAAAATGTCACGTAGAATGCACCTGTGTTTAGGAGATGTCTATACTCCGAATGAGCCGACTTTCCAGTCGGCTCATTTGTGCAAAATCTGCACTGAGTAAATAATAGTAGTAATGAATCCTAATGCAACCAGTACCATGAGATCAAACTTTTCAGCGCCTGACAGGTGCACCACTACCTGAGACAGCCTGACACATAAAGTCGATTAGTTCATTATCAGTGTAACACCGTTAAAGACAAAACAAAGAGGGTAGGCAAAATGTGACTTCCTCGTCCAACATAAACAAGTCATGGTCACCATCACTCTTACATCCCTCTATACATTTTACCTCTTGCCAATGAGTGTGAGTACCGTAGTCACTCTTGCCCGAGTTCTTGCTTAATTGCACTCTTGTTTTCTTTTACTCATTTCCTCAGTCATAATATTTTGTTTTTGTTTTTTGGTGGCTCTGCCATGACATCCACTCAAAGGCACCATGCTTGCTAACTTGCACTCCAGCCAACACATGATGCCATAAAACGTGCCAGTTGTAGACTTTTCAGTGCACTGACCCGAACAGGAAAGTTACATAGTGCTATAGTGGTGATGTTGCAGGCTGTGGTGGATTGGACTTTTGCCCAGTCAAAAATTAATGTACTATCAGAAAGATTTTTGAAGCTTAATTGGGATCTTTGGTCAATAACCATGGCAAGTTTCACTTAAATTATTTCAGATACTTTGAGGAATCATATTGACATGCCAGGTATGCAGACACATTGATACTGACAATGGGGATACAGGATTGTTGAACCAATAGTGGTGGAGAATAATGCCACATAATTTTGGGAATCATACACACTATATTTTGAACAAAAAACTGGGAAATCTACAGTCAGTTATAACAACCCAGAAACTTAAAACTTTGTTAAATAAGTGCCCTGGGGGCCAACATCAACCAGTAAGTCTAAAATATATGATTGTATTTAGATTTGATGCTCTCCACTTCACATTAATTTGGGTGGTTTGCCTAAACCTTATAGTGTAAGGGAAATCCCGCTATTGACTCCATTGCATGTGTTTTAAAGCAATTCAGATTCAGCTTATTCTGCTCATTTATTTCCAGAAACAGTTTTGCAATTAGATGCAGCAATTGCTCTTTTCACAGCATCAGGGCCAAATGAAAAGGAAAAAACTATGCTGCAAGCTCTGCACCTCATTTTTCTGGCATTTATGGTCCTTTAATCACAGCTCAAATCCCTTAACTATTTAAGCAGTGTTATTTTGTGATTATTATTTTCATGACGCACAAAACTGTCACTTAAGGGATATCACACCTACCTCATCTGTGAGCACATTTGTTTTACTTGTTTTCTCATCAGAGTGTAAGGAATAAATATACAGCCTGTGTATTTTTGGAGGACTGTAATGATAATAGTTGAATATTATGTAAAAACAGTTACAAATAGTCAATGCCTTTTTATTGTCTTTTTCCTGCATAAAACACAATATATACTCAAACACAGGCATACCTCTCTTAATCCACTGATCTTAAATGACTGACAAATAGTAAAAGTAGTTGTTTCATTCCTAACACATACCTCTGTTTGTGTTTTACCACTAGAAGAATGTTCACTGACGGTCTTCCTCATACACCCTGCGGTGACACATTACACATCCTCATAGTCGGTGACGAGTGTTCACCAGGGAGTGCACAAAGTAAACTGAAGTTACCATTGACTTCATCTCTTCTGGGTGTGTTATGGTAACGTTGTGGTGGAGACAAACAGTATAATTGCAGTGTCACCCGTTCAGTGTAACCTTAAGATCTGGGAGTTTTTCTTTTTTCTTTTTTATAGACTTAATGACATGGTGTTTAAAATAATATTATCAATCAGTGGTGTAAGAACTTTCCAAATCCTTTAATTAAGTAACAGTTCTGATACCATACCATAAAAATGCATTCACATTTACAATGGCATTCAGGACCTTATTGTAAGTAAGAGTATTTAAGTGTTACCTGAAAAATATTGTCAATGTATGAAAAGTAAATGTATTAATTCTGCAGTAAAATAGTTCTTGTCATTGTTTTACTTTACATACCGTATATTTGTTACTTCATATTACTGTTGCACCAATATGTACAATGCAATAAGTTTGATTTGAACTATTTTATGTACAATTTTATAATCATCAATTAATTTTACTTAATTTGATCAAAACATAATTAAAAACAACATAAAACATAGACACTAAAGAAAACAAATAAATAAAAGGAAAAGCGAAGCAGCCAATTATTTCAGTTCATCATAGATTTGTCCATCTTCTGGCGCGTTATATTTTCCACAGAATGTTGCAGAAAGTTTTCCAGATGTCCCAAAACTTGTCAAGTTTATTTTATATAGTGTAACTGCTTTTCTCCAGAGCAAGGAAAGAAGTAATTTCTTTCAGCCACTGCAACATTCCAGGAATTCTTTGTTTCTTCCACAAATGAGCAATACAACATGTAGCTTCTAGAAGACTTGTATTTTCTAGAATAACTTGTATTTTTGGAAATTACAAAACTTTTCAGGTGGATATTCAAAATACATTGTTTAGGATCAAAAGGAACCACTCTATCAATGATGACCTCTGAGTTTTAACATTTAACATATATTGTCTAGTTATCCATTTGTATTGAGGCAACTTATAGTCTGTGTTTACTATTTGAACTTTATGTACTTTTGATAGTTAAATCTAAAGTAATATATCATATTACATGGATCATTATGTACATACGCCATGTAAAACTTGAACTGAAGCTGTCAGACAAATGTAGTGGAGTTAAAATGACAGTACTTGCTTGTCTCTGAGATGTAGTACAATAAAAGTATAACATAGCAGTCATTGGAAACATTTTATTTAATTTTATGAACTTGTATAAATTATTTTTGATTATTATACAATGGTGAATATGTCAGTGCTTTTCAGATCCCAGGGTGGTGCCTTCAGATGTTGTTGTGATCTGCCCATAAGCAAAAGATCTTTAAAGTTTAAAAGAGAAATTAGAGCAGAAAATATTCACTGAATAATTCACTGGCGAATAATTGACTGATTGACACTCTGATCGTATACACTTAATCTAAATTCACCTCAGGTTTATTATTATATTTACTATTATTAAATAATTTTGCTATGCTATTAACTTCATAACATTTCATGAAATTACAAATACACTATTGGTTGAAAGACATTTTTCCTGCTGTAAATTGTCTTCTTTTGTCGATATGAAAGTAATACACTACTTTTCACAGTGTCATATTGTCCAAATAATGCTTCACATGTGATAATAATGCTCTTTTTACTACTGCTTGTATACAGACAGGTTTTGTAAATAATCACAAAAATTGGTACAGCTTTAGGAGTTGTTGATATCAACTTTATGTTTACTTCCATCACTGCAGAAAAGCTGCAAGCTGCATTAATGTGTTCCTGAAAAACACCTTTTTGTAGCTCCCAAATGGGTATTGCTCTTCAGTTCTGGCAACATACCTCTTATCTTTGTTACTTTCAGGTTCACTTCGCTGGCTTAAATTTTAGTAAAATTGAAAAATACACTTGACTTATGATGCAAAATACAAATATTGGTGCTATTTCAAAAATAGTTTTTAACCGTAAGCTTTGTTTAGTAGCACCCATCATTTGATTATTGTAGTCAGTATTGTACATCCTACTGTATCTGTTAATTATTGGTTTAAAAAGTGAAAAATATTAACAGACCACTTCAGTCTGGAGCAGATTCATTGGTGTGTTCTTGAATCGAGGTATTTGTCCAGTGTGCCATGTCACATCTATTCTGCCTGAGGCTAAAGCAGATAATTCCAACACACACATGCACAGGTATCTAGAACACAGCGTTGCCCTTGTTAAAGTTCACTTGCTGATGTTTCCCGTGTCTGTCTGTGTTACAGGTGGAGGGGGTCGGTCTGTACTTCCGTCAGCAGCTCCTGCAGTCCCGTCATCGTGGCGCCTTTGAACTGGCTTATGTGGGTTTTGTTCGCCTCACCGACATGCTGTGCAGGTGTGTGTGTTTTCAGGGCAATGAGCTGAAAGGTAATACTACTGAATGACTGTGGGCATTAGCTTCCCCATCATCACGCTGAGTGTTAACAGTGCCCTGTAATTAGGAAGAAGGTGAGTTCTCTCAGTATCAGTCTTAGGGTATAATATTCTGTAATTGCACATGGCAAAATATCATTCATCCCCTTTGACTTTTTGGTGAAAACAAAATTTTCAGTGACATCATAACATGCCAACTCACCATGAAAAAAGTGTGAAAATATGTTTGGTCACTAATAAGAGAAATAGTTAATTATTTTATGCTTTCCACTTGAGGTTAAAATCCAGTAGTCTGAATTGTATCCATTAAAATGTCTTAATTATGAGTCAGACCGTAAAATTTGGATGTGGTCTCTTTTAGATATGCTCTTTTAGTTTTGTTAACACAGTTCCAAAACTGCACACCACAAACTACATTCATTGGGACACATCTCCTCATTTGTTAAACAAAGTAGCTGTTTCTAGTGGAAATAAACTGGCTCTGTCAAGTTTGTTTTGACATAATATGGGTAACTTCAACAAACTCTTGCTCAAGATCGTAAATGGATCTTATGCTGTATTCATTAGAGTGCCCATGACATGCTTTTCTGTTTTTTCTGCCTTTTCTACCATGTTGCAAAGGAAAATTCTCATCTCAATGATGCCAGACAGCACAAAACACAAAATCTGGGTTTCTCCTGGAAATCCTTTGGTAAAGCGAATCTCATGGTTGGTCAATGATTGGTTGACTTTTTTTCACCTTGGTGTCATTATGACATGTGCCGAACACAACTACTTCATTGTTTTTTCTTTCTTTCTTTGTTTTATTTCAATGTTGTACATTACCAAAGGCATCCAAAGTGTGACAAGTAGTTGTGTCCAAAATTTTGATTGCCAGTGTACATATAAAATACTGGGGACTAACAAAGGACCTTCACAATTGTAGATCACTAACACAGTTTTTTAGGCAACAAAAGTATTAAGCAACCCAGAACATGTTTTATATCTGAGGTTGTCCGACTTAGCCACATTTAGCTGTGATGGCAACTTTGCATTCTCTCATCAGATTCACAAGGCAGTTACCTGAAACTGCTTGTGTGCCTCGTCCAAAGTTAATTTGTGTTATTTCTTGTCTTCTTAATGTGCTATAGATTGTTTTGGGTACACAGTCAAAAGCTCTATTAGTACTACTACGGCGACTGTACAAATCCATTTTCGAGCAAGAAACAATCAGTTAAGAGAAAAGACAGTCCAACATTACACTGGAAATGAAGGTCAGTCTGAAAAATCTCATGAACTTTAAGTGTGTGCCCAAGAGCAGTGGCCAAAACCATAAAATACTATGATAAAACTGGTTCTCATCTGGTCTGTTACCAGTTTCTGAGACTAGTAGTTCTAACAAATGTATCACCTGCAGCAGAGGTAGCTCTTCGTCTTCCTTTCCTGGGACAGGCCTAAGAAACCTTTGATTTTTTTTTTTTACCATAAAGTTACATTACTTCATGGTAATTATGGCCAGAGTTTTGCTACTTAAACTCTTTGTTGATATTACTAATCTGGTTTTAACAACAGCCAAACTACACATGCACATGAATTAAACACACACAAAATGTCTCAGTGGGGCTTTTAGGACAATATTAAATTTGTTTAGGGCTATATAAAACTCAGCGTTCTCCATCACCTCTGCTACTCTATTTCAGGAAATAATGCCTGCATTATCCTCCTTGGGGTAAAGAAAAAACAATCTGTGAGTTCTGAGTGACATGAAAGAACCTCTCACTTTCCTCCCTGTTTTCCTCCGTGGCTTGTAGAAGATGTTTTTGCCTTGCGGCAGGTGATGACAAACCACAAACTGTCGCAGCCGTGTTGACTTTGAACCACCCAGCGCTGAGTGGCTAAAACAAAATGCACTTGTTTTGTTCTTGTACTGAAACCAGTTTCTTGGAGGATACACAGTGTGTTGTGTAATGAGGGCGACATTCTAGCGGTCGAGTGCAGGAGTGTGTGTGTTCTGACTCTGTGTGTGTGCATGGTATGCAGGCCGTGTGCTGGGTTATGGGGTGTTGATTGCGGGGTGCTCAACCACAGCCGTTTGATGCTCTCTGCCTCGGGAACTGGTTCTGGTGTGTTCCACTGTGTTTGCACTGTCTCACTGTGTCTGTCTCTGTCTTACTCTTTCTTTACTTTCCCCTTTGCTTTTCTCTTTACAACTCTATTTACTCATGATTCTTGTCTCTCTTTGAGCCCACACTTTTACAGCATATACCTCCCTGCGCGTGTGTGTGTAGAATGCTGAAGTGTGTGTAGCAGTGCCGCACCCTCACTCTGTCCTCCACATTGGATTGTTTTAAGTTATCCTCTTTGCTCCACTGACTCTTGTTAAACAGCTGCTACTTACAGGGCATTGCAATGCAGAGCTGAGTGGTTTCTTGTGGGTGTGTGTTTGTCAGACCTCCTTCAAATCATATTCTTAGCATTTGTTTGGAGTAGCATATACCGCAGAGAGCAGTGTAAATGTGTCAGTAAGGTTAGGCCAGGAATTCAGCCACTTAGAAATACTTTCTGTGGAAATAAGATGACAAAGTTTGTCTGATAAGGTTTTCTGTCATTGAGTTGTATTGAAAGAACTTTATTTTTTTTTTTTTTGGGGAAATTCATTGACAAGCTCATAGTTGAGAAAGATCAAATCAGTAAAATGTTTTCAGTTTTCATTCTGTCATCAGTTGTGGTGTTGGACAGTCTGATGGCAGTGGGGATGAAGCATCTCCTATAACGTTCAGTCCTGCAGTGTCATCCATCGTAGCTGCTCCTCTTTCCACTCTCCTTGGTGTCGCTGTGTTGTCAAACCATGGTGTATCAAGGTATTTCAATAGAGGGTCGGTGCAGTCTCTGTTCAGCCAGGACTCACTGAATCTTCTGCCTTTTACTCTGGTATGCACCATGTCTGTATTTGCATTACATTGACCAGGCTCTGATGGTGTACTTGTTGGCAATGGGAGAAAGCTGATTGAAGTTTTTCTAATCACTGGGTATCTGGTGTCTGTTTGGTAAGGTTAACTAACTCCATTTCCACCAAAACTAACACTGGTGCAATGCCATCAAAAACTGATTTGCCAGCATCCAAATGGGTATTCAGAAACCTATGGGTGACATCATGGAGGGATTGTCCTCCTTCTATATACAGTCTGTGGTTTTTATGTTAAATCTAGGTTTGTGTATGTCAGTGTGTTCTCAGTAATGCTACTCCCACCTTCAGCAGTACACCTTAGAGTCAGTACTACATTATCTGTTTATAAAAGGTGGTCATCCATCCATCCATCCATCTTCTACCGCTTATCCGTGGGGTCGGGTCGCGGGGGCAGCAGCTTGAGCAGGGAGTC
>JAQQAE010003711.1:0-19783 GCA_029823295.1 Pseudamia nigra | reverse complement strand
TGACCCACGTCACCTCCCCTTATATCACCTCAGGTGTGTGTGTGAGATGAAAAAATAATAAACACAACAATGCAAACTATGAGGCAACCGATTACAGTGACAAAAAATAAAAACAATAATAATGATGATGTTACAATCATATTTTAGTCCAGGTTAAACTCTGTTCCTCCAACTTTGGCAGCACTCAATCAATGGGCAACCCCATAAGTCAAAAAAACTCACTGTTATTGGGTTTTCGGTCTGTTTCCATTAGACTGAACCACTTCTAATTGTGTCTTACAGCTCCATGCAGCTGTCTCTGAATTCTGTCTCAGTCACCAGACACAAAAGTCTGGACCTTGTCGTTGGACACGGTGTGGATTTACACTTTGCCATTGTCGATTGATACAAGTAGTGATGATACAAATATACGATCACTCTTGCTATGTTTTTAGAAATGGCGCAGTTTCTTGTTGTGTGGGAGTCTCTCTTGAGACGCGTCCAGTGACGCCACGCCCTGGCCAATCAGTGGCCTGCAGTCGGTGTACGTCACATTCACTACTTGTCTCAGCTCGCTGAGAAACCTGGCCGAGCAGGTACTAAAAACGTACCTGGTACCAGGTAATAGGTACTAATGGAAACGCTCCCAAAGCCAGCGGAGTCGAGCGGAGTCAAGCCGAGTAGGTACTAATGGAAAAGCGGCAATAGACAATCTCTTTATCGGTTAGTCATCGGACATGATAATTTTACTGGACCAAGCCTTTTCTCTACCCTGACAGGCCCCGACCATCGGGGTGAAAACTTGGCAGAGGAATTGGCAGAGACCGTCGACAGTGGATGAGCTCTAACCCAGACCAGGTCCCCAACTGCAAAGCATATATCCCTGCATTGCGCATTATAGTACCTGGCTAGTCTGGCTTTGGCTATGCCCACATGTCTTTGAACCTCTTTCAACAATTGTGTATGTGAGTTTATTGTATGGTAGGCAGCAGTGTTGGGTGCAGGAAACATGTACGAAACGCTCCAGGGGACCTTTCATATTACATCCCAGAGCTATCGCAGCAGGGGTCATGCCAGTGATTTCATGCACCGCTCTTTTAATAGCCATTCGGAACTGCGGCAGCCACTGGTCCCAGTCTTGGTGGTGGTCTCCAACAAAGGGAGCAATAATTGTCTTCAGCATCCTGTTGACTCTCTCTGTTAAGTTGGTCTTGTGGGTGGTAGGCAGTGGTGAGCTTTTGAGTCACCCCCCAGGTTTCACATAGTCTGGCCATCAACTGGCTCGTGAACTGAGGTCCCCTCTCAGATATCAGGAATGCAGGGACACCCCAGCAGGTGAAGATGTCACTTTTGAGGATCTGACAGACCTTTGGTGTTGTGGCATCCCTGAGGGCAAAAAGCTCCACCCATTTACTATAATAGTCCACCACCACCATCAACACTAAATTGTGGACTTTGCTGAGTGGAAAAGGGCCCATGAAGTCCACACCCCTCATCTCCCCCGATGCTGTGTCCTCTGTGGTTTGGAGATGTCCAGCTGGCTTCTCCGTAAGCCCCTTATATTGTTGGCACACAGAGCAAGCAACGACATGCGAACGTCGTTGCGAATATCTGGCCACCCGGCCACCTCTATAATTTTCAGGAGAGTCTTCATCTTTCCCAAATGGCCTCCACATGGGTTGTTGTGATAGTAGGCAAGGAACTCGGGCACCATCACTGTGGGGACTACCAACTGATAGTTACACCACCCATACTTTGGAACACCAGGATACAACACACCCTGCTACTGCTGACAATGAATATGGCTAAGTGTGGGTGGATCTGTGGTTTGGGAGTGCTGCAGCTCCTGGCATGCTGAGTCCCCCTGTTGGGCCCTTTCAATGTCTTGAAGGGAGTTTGGCAGATCTGCTCAATAGGTCTTCCCCAAGGCTACACACACAGTGCCTTCTTCTGGCGGCGGTGCTAGGGACAGGGCATCATGAACTACATTACAGAAGTGCTTCTTATAATGGACTCGGAAGGTGAATGCCTGCAGCCTTAGAATCCATCTGGTAAGCTGGGAGGATGTCATAGGGCAGTTGAAAACCCAGGCAAGAGCACTGTGGTCTGTGAAAACATCAAACAGCTGCCCTTCCAAATAATGCCTCTATTTCTCTACTGCCCACACCACAGCCAGACATTCCTTTTCTTATGTAGAGTACCTGGTTTCAGAGCCATGGAGAGCTCTTGAGGTAAAGGCAAGAGCTCTCCACTCTTTCTTCTACATCAGTAGTCTGAGCCAAAACTGCCCCCAACCCCACATCACTGGAGTCACAATGGACTTGGAAATTCAGATGTGGTCTGGATTGACCTAACACCATTGGCGACAACAGCAAACCCTTCAGTTGCTCAAAGGCAGCCTGGCATTGTGCAGACCACACCCAAGACACTCTTTTCTTCTTGAGACTGTTGAGTGGGACTGCAATGTCAGGCAACCTGGGCAGGAACTTGTGGTACCAGCCCACCATCCCCAAGAACCTCTGAAGACTTTTCAACTCTGTGGGAACAGGGTAAACAATGATGGCCCTGGTCTGTCGGGATCCACCTCCACCCCTTTCCTAGTGACCACATGCCCCAGGAAGGAGAGCTGGGTTTGGAGTAGTGTTCATTTTTTTACATCCAGGGTCAGATTGGCCTGGTGCAGCTTCATGAAGACTTCCTCCAGGTCTCACAGATGTTGTTCCTGGGTTTGGGAGAAGACACTAATGTCAATGTAGACAAAGCAGCTCTTCCCCTTCAGTTCACCCAGAACACTCATGGTGAAAGGTGGCCCCAGCATTCCGCAAGCCGAAACTGGACCAGTCCTATATGAGTGATGATGGTGGTCTTCTGCTTGCTCCCCTCATCCATGGCATCCTGCCAGTAACTACTCTTTAGGTCCAGAGAACTAAAGTACTGGGCTCCCTGCATGGATTCCAGGATTTCAAGTACCAGAGGCACCGGGTAGGTGTCATTGTGAGTCTTGGCATTGACCCCACAATAGTCCACACAGAAGCGAGGGGTTCTGTCTTTCCTCGGCATCAGCACTACTGGGGATGCACAGGCAGATGTAGATGGCTCTATCACTCCATCATTGAACATCTTCTTCATCTCCTCCTCAATGACTACCTGTTTCTGAGGTGACATGCTGTATGCTCTCCTTCACACAGGCAGCTCATCGGTGGTTAAAATCTGGTGCTTTATGACATTGGACTCAATCCAGATGGTAGACCACTTCTGCAGCAGTGGCCTCACCACCTATGGTTGAGCCTCCAAGAGTGGCATCGAGAGTAGTTTGTCACTGGTGTCTTCCATTATAGCCAGATAGAAGTTAACTCTTGCCTCAGCATGCCCCCATCCCAGCTCACCTTGAGTCTTCCGCAGAAACCTGTACTCCCTTCCTCCTTACGTGTTTCCAGCATGACCAGCAAAGGCATGCAATGCTGGTCATCATCAAAGACATGAATGGAGAGGCCAATTTGAGTATCATGGAAAGCCAGAAACTGAACAGTTTTCCCCATAGCAGCGCTCCCCTGCTCATTGGCCATAAGGAACTTTGGAATTTCACTGGGACTCAGCGACTCTCCCTCCTTCAGAAAACTGCTCCATAGCGACCTGCACATCAGGGAATATGCGCTCCCCGAGTTAGGGACAGCACCACACCTGGAGCCACGAATCACTACTGATACCACCAGGAGAGAAGGAATACCTGCCATGGCAGCTACATCTGCACCCTGTACACGGCCCTGTGTTTGTTCAGGCCTTTTGCCAGACCAGACCTCTTGGTAGTGCAGTCCAGGTGGTTTGACTGCTGGATGTGATTTCAATAATCCTTGGAATTGCTCCTGTCTTTCTCTATAAGAGAGCCCACCTTAACCAATTGGTCTACTGTGGCCACAATGTCCCGGGGTCCGCTAGCCAACCTTGGGTTACATGCACTGAGGATCCACCGCATAATCTCTTCCTCTGATATGTCTGTTTCCATTTCAGGCAGAGGGCTCTGTGATCATGAGCAAAATCTCTCAGGTACTGTGTTGGGACTTGGACATTAGAATGGAGCTGTTCCTCTATTTCTGACTGGTAGTCTGTAGGTAGAAATACTTCAAGGAAAGTCTTCTTGAATGCTGCCCAGGAGAAGCTGGTTGGGACCCAGGTTGGGAACACACGAGATGAGCTCAGGTAGCAGTTAACACAGTTTATTGGAAACCAAGCAGAAAGGGATAGCAGAATGCAGAAGTGTAAGGAAGCTGCATGATGGGACAGATCAGGCAAGGAGGACAGCTGATGGAGCTGAGTGAGCTGGGATGGAAGCTGAATGGGACAGCCACAGGGAGAGAATGAACTGGACGGAATGCAGGACTGGAGGACAGGAGGAAGGCAGAGGCAGAAGCCGGGATCCAGGGAGCTACGGAACACGAGACAAAGGTAAGAAACAACCTACTAAACTCTCAAGTGCTGTAAAACACTGGAATGAGACGGACTGAGTATCAGAGTCTACGATCTGGCAGGGAAGCAGTGGTGAAGCCAAAATATATAGCTGGGTTGATTGTAGATGGGAAGCAGGTGGACCTGACTCCTGCACACTTGTCTCCACTCCTGTAATCAAGACACACAAACACAGAGACAAAGGAAAGGGGAGGCACTAGGAGCTGGGAGATGCGACAGTATCACTCCATGGACATCTACCAGAATCTCCGAGGTGAAATGAAGGCGAGGGTATGAGTTACCCCAGGGTGGCAGGTGAATTTAGAGGAATGAGCCCATTTGGAGAACCTGAGAATGGACAGAGTCAGGGACAAACAGGAGGTTAGGTGGACCGTTACCTGGGTCTGGCTGTTGGATCTGGGCTTGCCTCACCAATGACACCACCTTCCAGGTCAGTGAGGCAATGAGACATGAGGTCAGCAGGATGGGAACAGGATCGGACCCGGTCTCCTGGACGGTGAACTGTCTAAACAAGGCATCAGGTTTGACATTGCGAGAACCTGGATGATAAGTTTGGGTAAAATTAAAGCGAGTGAAAAACAGCCTGCCTCGAGTTGAGCCTCTTAGCCTCCTGTATGTATGACGGGTTCTTGTGGTTTATCCACACCACAAACCGCTCCTCGGCCCCCTCCAACCAATGGCTCCACTCCTCCAGCACCAGCTTGACAGCAAAAAGTTCCCGATTCCCAATGTCATAATTTCTTCTGCAGCGGAGAGTTAGAGGGAGAAGAAGGCACATGGATGCATTTTATTATCTGAGGAGCGTTGGGAAAGAACTGTACCCACCCCTGTGTTGGATGCTTCTACCTCCACAACAAACTGATGAGAGGGATCTCAATGGACCAGGATTGGGGCCGAGGTGAACCGGGCCTTAAGCTCTGTCATAGTGGTTTCTGCCTCCGGGGTCCAATTGAAGGGAGTGGTGGTGGAGGTCAGGGTTGTCAGTGGTGCGACTACCCAGCTGTAATCCCTGATGAATCTCCTGTAAAAATTAGCGAACCCCAGGAACTGCTACAACTGCTTGAGTGAGGAAGGTGTGGGCCACTCCGAGACAGCTTTTACACTAGCGGTGTCCATCTGTACCTGTACCTTGGCAATGACATACCCCAGGAAGGAAACCTTGGGGACATGGAACTCACACTTCTCTGCCTTGACAAAGAGCATGTTCTCGAGCAGACGTTCAAGTACCTGGCAGACATGCTATTCAAGTTCAGAGAGGGTTCTGGAAAGGATAAGAATGTCATCTAAATAAATAAACACAAAGCAATTGATCATGCCCTGCAGGACATCATTGACCAGGGCCTGGAATACTGCCAGAGCATTGGTTAACACAAAAAGCATCACCAAATACTCAGTGCCCCAGTGGTGTGTTGAATGCAGTTTTCCATTTGTCCCCTTCCCGGACCCATGCCAAGTGGTAAGCGTTCCTGAGATCCAGTTTAGTGAAAACCGTTGCACCATATAAGGGGACAAAAGCAGAATCAATGAGTGGTAAAGGATGCTTATTTTTTACCGTGATGTTGTTGAGACCACGATAATCAACGCAGGGCCTTAGAGTCTTATCCTTCTTATCCACAAAGAAGAATCCTGCACCCACTGGCAAAGAAGAGGGTTGAATGATGCCTGCAGCCAGAGAATCATGAATGTACTTCTCCATTGCCTCTCGTTCCAGCCGAGAGAGGTTGTATAAGCGACTGCTAGGCAATGAGGCACCAGCAAGGAGGTCAATGGAGCAGCTGTATGGACGGTGGGGCAGCTGCAGCAGGGCAGAGTCTTTGCTGAACACTGGAGCAAGGTCATGATAGATTTCTGGAACAGTGACAAGGTCCTGAGATTCCTGTAAAGACTGTGGTGCAGAAACAATTGGAGCTGGGGCTGACAACAGACAATTATTATGGCAACGGGTACTCCAGGATACAATTCTGCCTTCTTCCCAATAGGATTAGGAGTAGGATTGTGAGTTTGAAGTCAGATCAAGGACAACCGGTGTATCTGGACAATGAATTAAATTAAAGGACATTACCTCGCTGTGATTTCCAGATATCCAAAGGACAATGGGGTAGGTACGGCAGTCCACTTGTGCTAGCAGTTGCCCGTTGAGTGCCTTAGCCTCAAGTGGAGTGGGAAGAGGCTCTGTTCTGATGCCCATGTCTTCAGTCACCTGTTGATCCAGAAAGCGCTCATCAGCCCCTGAATCTATCAACACTGAGAGAAGCGTGGTGTTCATCTGCCAGCAGAGGGTGCCAGAGAGTTTGAGACGAGTGGGAGAGTGGCTGTCTGCACGGCTCATCAGCACCTCTCCCATTACTGATGAGCCAGCCCTTTTTAATGGACGAATAAGACAGGCGGAAATGAAGTGGCTGACCCGACACCAGTACAGGCAAAACCCAGAGGAGATGCGATGTGTCCTTTCCTCTGGAGTCAGCCGAACTTGTCCCAGCTGCATGGGCTCTGGATCAGGAGATCAGGAGTGAGGAGGTGGAGACACAAGCAGAGTGGGCGGGGCATGCTGGAGTGCTGCATTAGGAGTCTCTTGGGATTTATACATCTTCTTTCTGCGCCACTTGTGGAATCGATTGTCAATTTGAATATAGAGCTGGATTAACTTATCTAAACTGGTGGTCTTATCATGGGAGGCCAGCTCATCCTTTATGTTTTCACTAAGTGAATTATGGAACGCAGCCTGGAGAGCCTCATCATTGAAACCATTGGCTGCAGCGAGGGCACGGAACTGAGCTGCCATCTCTGCCACACTGTGGGAACCCTGACAGAGTGAATGAAGCCATTTCATTGCTTCCTTTCCCCGCACTGGATGATCAAAAAGCTTTCTCATCTCATGGACGAAGTCTGTGTAGGAGAAGCAGATGTCAGATTGGCTTTCCCAGATGGTTGCACCACACTCCAGGGCCGGACCCTTCAGCAGCCTGAGCAGGTAAGAGGTCCGGGACCCGTCAGAGGTGTATGTGGAGGGCTGCTGCAAAAAACCAGGGAACACTGCATGAGGAACGCCCGACAGGAACTGAGGCTTCTGTTCCGGGGCTGGGACAGTTGGTTCACGGACCGGAGGAGAGGGAGGAGCCAGAGGGGAATGGAGCTGGCTGGGAGCCTCTGGAGGTAGCTGAGGGGCTTTGGTGGCTGGCGGTAGCTGGCTACAAAGACTGTTTATGCTAGCAGTCAGCTCCCTTAGCATGTCCATTATTCCAGCCAGAGTCTGCTCGTGTTGCCCCAAACCCGAGCCTTGGTTGGAGATGGCTTGGCACATTGCTTGGGTGTCAGCTGGGTCCATACTGGCCAGATCGTACTGTTACGGAAGGAGGCGGTTGGGACCCAGATACTGAATACACGAGATGAACTCAGGTAGCAGTTACCACAGCTTATTGGAAACCAAGCAGAAAGGGATGGCAGAATGCAGAAGCATAATGAAGCTGGACAATGGGATGGATCAGGATCAGAGAATAGGGACGGGGGCTGAATTGGACAGCCACAGGGAGAGAACGAACTGGACAGATCGCAGGACTAGAGCAAAGGAGGAAGACAGAGGCAGAAGCCGGGATCTAGGGGGCTACGGAACATGAGACAAAGTTAAGAAACAATCTACTAAACTCTCAAGTACTGTGAAATTTTGGAACAAGATGGACTGATCGTAGACTGCCTGTCTACGATCTGGCAGGGAAGCAACGGTGAAGCCGAAATATATAGCGGGGTTGACTGTAGATGGGAAGCAGGTGGACCTGACTCCTGCACACCTGTAATCACAGGCACACAAACACAGAGACAAAGGGGAGGGGTGGCTCTACGAACTGGAAGATGTGACACAGTTAGGTATTTTATTGTGAGCTGCCAGCCACCAACTCCAAGCGGGACCTTTAAGCAGAGTATTAAGCATGCCCAAAAGCTCTGTGTCACTCAGTGGTCAGAGAGAGAGAAAATGTTCACATTCCTCAATGAAATATGTCACATCAGCTTTTTTTTTTTTTTGATAAACGACAAACAAATGGACCAGACAAGTTGGACAGGCAAACAAATAAAGACAAACCAGCAGACACAGACAAACAGGCTCCATAAATTTCCCACTTTATCTTACAAGTTTTGATATATATATACACGCACATACAAATACACACATATGTATACATATATACACACACACACACACCCCCCCACACACACACACACACACACACACATATATATACACATACTGTATATGTGTGTGTGTTAGAATAAATGGAGAAATTTGCACACGTACATACTGCATAGTCAGTGACAGACACTGAACATACAACTGTATATCTATAAGCAATGGGATGTGTTTGTTCAGTTTTACATATTAATGTGTCAGTAGTCAGTATTTAGTCATTTGTGACTCAACCCAGATTTTGTTTTACCTCTGTGACATATAGGAATGTAGTGTTTTGGTCAGTGTGGCGAGATAAATCCTGCACAGCAACAATAACTACAGTTCTCTATTTGATGAATTATGCTGCTAGTGACCTAATTTCTTTTGTTCTAACACCCGATTAGCAATTACTGCTTCAAAATTCAAATATATTGTGCAGGCCATCACAAGGAAGCGATACACATATTAGACAGTGCCATTTCTACTTTGCTTCTCCCAACTGGTTGTATTTCCTCTGACCCCTTCTGCTCTCTTACTCACTGTGTTAAATGTCATGAAGAAGGGTGATTTGGGGCTTGGGGAGACTGTCCTCTTACTGAAAGGTCAGAGATTTGGCACTAGCACACAGTTTTGAAGTGTCTTTGAGCAAGATACTGAAATAGGCCCTGTGCAGAAAATATATGCATACAACTCTCTTTAGCGAGACACTAAACAAACAAAAAAAAATGTCAGGGAGCTGTTCCTTCAAAATGAGGGTAAACTCCCACTCCCTCCAGGTCTGAGGGAGGGATGCTATATGCTAACATAATTATACATGTTGGCGATTTGCTTGCGGTACACTATGATTACATAATCAGTAGTCAAGTCTCTAATTAAAACCCTAAGTGACACTCAGAAGAAGACAATTTTGACCCTGTGCCTCAGCTAGCCCTTTTAGAAAATGCACCCCTGTGGGTGGATGTAATTTTTAATGACACTACCAGTCAATTCCAGTTTGGATACATTGTCTCTTATTATTTTTAACATTGTACATTAATACATGAAGACATCCAAACTGTGAAATAACACAAATTATGAAATTATGTACTGAATAAAAAGGTGTGAACATGTTGTATATTTTAGATTGTCCGAGACAAGCACATCCATGTTTTACATAGGATGTCTTCAGTATTATTGTGCAATGCTGGAAATAGAAAGAAATAGGGGTAAAAAAAAAAAAAGTGAAAGAGAAGATGTGTTCAAACTTTTGACTGGTTGCATACTCTGTGCTGAGTCGTAGAGGAAGAGCATTTTATGTTAGTGATTGTTCCGAGAAGTAATAAACTGAAAAATGATATTGGGATGTCTACTCCCTCCAAAATCAGGATCAGAAACAGGACAGGATGACTGCAATTAAAGTACACAAGGAGATGAGTTGGATCTTTTAATGGGCTTTCAGATGAGAAGGGTCTCTGTGACTAAAAGTTTTATTCCCATGTCTGCATCAAAGCCGTGGCACCATAAGCTCAAATTAGAGTGTCACAGGGAATCTCGCAGTCATCACTGCAGTGGAATTCAACAAAATCTTCTCTTGTCAAGTATTGTATAGCACTAAGAAGAAGGGGAGGAGCAATATCTTGCAAGGGGAAAAGACGGATTAAAAATGGCATCATAATCCAATCTACAGCCTCATTTCCAGATCCAAAGCTGAACAGCCTCCTTCATTTCTGCACAAGCAACTTCCAGAGAAGAGATGCAGTTAGCCCGCGAGCAAAAAAATTCAGTTTTCCCACACAATAACTGGTTTGCAGGGAATTTTAAAATCACGTCTTTGTGAAGATTTTTACTGCCCTGAAGCACATGATGACTGTAACCTACGAGTAGGGGTTTGATGGGATTGTTGAAAAATACATAAGATTACTACTGAGATTACTGCCCCCTTTGACCTTATTTTTTTAAAGGCTATGGTGGGTGTAATGCTGAGACTTAACCATGTTGCAGGCCGTAGATATAATCAAAAAGTTCTTAGTAGCCCTTTAAAAATACCGAATATCAGTTCATGATTGACAGAGTGATTGCCTGCTGGCAGACTGGCATTGAATGATGAAAATCAGAGGATGATTCTTGCTTCCCCTGATTGCATAGAGTCCTTTGAGTGTGTCTATCATTGCAGCAGTATTGTGCGGAGGTCTGGACAAATGACGGCACATAATATTAGAATGCAGCCCTGTGATCGTCAAGTACCTTTTAATTATCTTATTATTCAGCCCAGGGGACACAGCTGTTGGAAAGTCTCCCACATTTCCCTGGAGAGATAGAAAGAAGATGTGGGACATTAAAACTTTTTTGTGCAGCAAAGCTCTATTAAACCCTCCCTTTTCCTTTAGAAAAGACGAGGGGTCAGCTGTCCTGCAATTTCTGTCAATCAGTTAAATCCCTCTGCAACATTCAGGCGAATCCTTCCGTTCCTTTTGCAAAGTCCACTTTTTATAACAGCCTTTCACTCCTCCTTCCCCGTGTTCACTTCTGTTTCCCAAAAGACACTTATCTAGACAGTGGCAGAAATAAATCCGTCTCACAATTTTGTTTCTGTTATTTTTTGCAGAGAATACATTAAAGAAAAGTAGAGCGAGTGTAGTAACCAATGTGCACAGTAACAATGTACCACAGCTTAAGAGACCTGATGTTGAAATAAGGAAATGTGCCTTTTTTTAGCAAATAAATTGATGTCGCTGCTTATTTAACCTGCTACTCTCCTCCATTAGGAAGAATACAAAGATGTGTTTTGAGCGGCTCACATCTGACTCTTCCTTCCAACATCAAGAGACGTGGGTGGCAGGGAAAAGCTCAGCGTGCATTACGAGAATAGAGTGAATAGTAGCTCTGCTCCTTGACCTAGTCTGACCTTGTATTTTGTGGGAAATGTGCGAGCAATAATCCCCATGTCTATTACTCCTTTAATGAGTCTTGAGATGTCTTAAATTTTGAACAATGCATGCATTTCCGATTTATTTTCCTTATCAAGCATTAAAAGCCACAAACAACAGCAAGCTTTTGTTGACGGTAAAGCGCTGTTACTGTACTGCAGCGTGTGCGTGTTTATGTTTGTGTCTGCTTGGCTTGGAATGCGATTAAATAACAGCATTCTCCATTTCAGGCAGGTTGATTACAGTTGATTTGAGAGTATGTTTTGCTATTGATTTGTTGGGGCCTTCTGGGGCCTGTAGCTTGCCATTGGTGGATTTATTGAAAAATGAGATGGTGAAGCATACACGGCTGCAGCAGCGGTGATTCCCTTTCTTGTGGCAGTAGCAGGAGTCATCCTCTGGGTACTGAGATTCAAAAAGGTCAAGATAAGGTCCTGGAAAGAGACCTATTCAGAGACCCATTTTACAATTTTTGACAGTTCCCCAGTGCAGTGAAGTCATAGTGGTGAAGATTGCAGCGCTCATAAATTGCATGAAGGAAGCATGAGTTAAATGAGACTGTGACATGTTAGCTTGGTGCTATGTTGACCGTATTATGTTGCCTCATAGTACAGATTTCCAAGAAAACGTGGAGGTCTGAGACCATATAGGATGAATGTCACTGAATTCCTTTTTTGTCTCCATTAAATAATTCCACCTTTAATTTAGTGAGGGTAAAACATGGGGATTACAGATGGTTCTGGCTGGGCCTGAAAGTGGGGTAATCAAAATAGGCTGCTGTGCTCATCCATGAATATTAGGAGCCAAGAGATTATTACAACACAATTTATTTAATGGAGGGAGCCCAGGGAGGATGTACGTGGCCAGTCGGTGGAGTGTTTGCCTGTCATAGTGGCAGAATGATTGAACATTGCCAGGTGACCTCACCAGGCATATTTGTGTGGGAGTGTAAAATTAGGACATGCGATCATAACAGTAAAAGAAAGGGGGATGTTACTGTTCACCAATCCCCACAACCCTCATATGTCATTTCATTCAGCTTTATGTATTAAGCAGAGGCTGAGCAGAGTTTAACCTTGGCCAAGTGATGGTAATCTTGAAGTGAGATTATATTGATTGATTGGACATCATATACATTTTGAAAATGGAAAAAACTGCTGGAAGCACTTGCCGTTAAGTGCCATATGTCACCCAGCTGGCATGGTTGATATATTTTGTAATATAATGTTGTGTGTGCTTCCCGTTCCGCTATCCTCTGCGCTGAAACATCAATTTATAATCTCTCCAGGTGGATGCACAACACCAGTCAGCCAAGACTGACTCTTTTTCCTCTTTTAACACATGTACGTGTCAAATTTATTTTGCTTGCTGCTGGACAAATATCATCATTTCCTCACTAACCCACAGCAATATGTCAGTTTTTCAACCTGTTCTTTTTTCTTCATACAATGCATCCCCCTTGCGTAAGCAACATCCAACTAGACCTATGTCCGTGTCTCTGTCTGTATTTCTGCTGCCATCCCACAGACTTATTTTAGAACCACATATGAAAAACAACAACATCTAACTTACAATGGATACAATGGATTAACATTGAAGCCATGTTTTCTTTTAACTGTCAACGTTGCTGACTCAGCAGCAAAGTGAGAGGAGGTTACAGCATGATTCCAGAGTTGTGTGACATGTGAACTACATAACATAATAACATATGAATTGTGCAAATGAGCTGCTTCCTGTGGCTTTAGATGTGATTTTACTCCTGTGGATAAAAGTGTTGGTATATGTGTTTTTCCCCCCAGCCTTTAGCATACTGAGTAGAGGTCGACTCATACGTTATATGTTAGCGATCAGAGAAAGGAAAAGTCAAATTAATTAGTGAATGTAGAACTAACAATATAAAATCTAGATGGGAGTGACTTTTACTACCCACACTGACAGAGTCAAGGCGTCAGTAGGGCAGACAGTACAGTAGCATCTCTCCATCCATTTGTCCATATTCTAACGTGAAAACAAATGAAGCTAGAGTTTAAATTTGAACACTTTAAAGTGGGTCACTGTGGATCTATGTCTCTGCTGAGAACAATTCTAGCTTTTTAGTTAGTATTTCCAGTATAATAGGAGAATCTTATTTATTGGTCAGAATTGTCTACTAGCAGTTTATCCTATCAACCCAAATCAATTTGCCACAATGTTTAATCTGTCTGTATTAATTCATATTTAATTGTGAGAGGAGCTTTCCCTCTGTAGTATCAAGTAATATCACACATACAAGCATGGGGCTTTGTCATGTTATTATCTACGTAGGTGTAATGAAGATGTCATTCTTTAGCTTTAATAAATGTAGGTATTGTCATTCAGACTTTTACATCATCAATACACCCTAACCCAGGGGTCTGCAATCTGTGGCTACAAAATGAACAAAATAATCAAGAAGTAATAAAACTGCTAAGTGAAACAAGAGAAGGAACAAAACTAAATGAAATAATACACAAAAATCTTCAAAAGAAATCACAAAAATAATCCTTTTAATGAACTGAAATTCTAGAAAAATGAACAAAAAACCTCCCAAAATTATCTGCAAAATGAAAAAAAACCCAAAATAATCAAGGAAGTAAACAAAAATTCAACAAAATCAACAAAAAAGCATCAAATAGCAACAAAATTGGTGTTAACTTGTTGCCAGTTAAAATATGCGTCAAATATCCCTGATAACATAAAAGGTTTAAATAATTTTTGCAGCTGTAGACAGTTATTTTATGCTTTTTACATTGTAAAAGTTGCTGACCCCCTAACCAATACACACAGTAGAGCATATCACCAAAATAACACACTAACCTGAAAAGAAAATTGGGAACCATGGTACCATAATGCATTTGTGGGACCTTTTAAAAAATGTTTCCAGATCCATGATGTAGAATGTGACCCTCTTCAAAAGTAAATAATTTCTAAGCTCAATTACGTAGATGAAACCACGCTCAGTTTTGTCAAAAATTTGCCTAATAGTTTTTGAACATAATTAATCTGTGTTTAATTGACATTTTTTAGTTTATTGTACAGGAACAAAAACAACAGCAACAAAGTATCAGTTTCACATCAAGTCTCAAGATTGCTATCAGAAAAAGGACCGTACTGCGTTGTTATGGGAAATTCCAGTATGAGTGGAATGAATAATTAAGATGGCCTAGGTAAGAATATCTCTAGTGCACTATCATTTCTTTCTGATGTCCTTGATTCCGTATCCAGGCATTTTGCTCATGCAGAGACCTGGGTGAAATAAGTTTTGCACCTACGCTGCTTGTTTAGAGGTAGCCAGATGGTTGGAATTTGTTAATCCTCACAATGCAATGACAGATAAACACCCTAATGAGGCAGCTCAGTGTACCACTGTTTGTGACATGTCTCACATAGTGCTCAGATTAAAGCTTAATCTGGTGCACTCTTGAATTTTGATGCTGCCTTGTGCTTAAAGTCTTATCTAAAGATGTGTATATTCCTTTTATCTAATTTACCTGGCATTTGAATTTGATGCATATTTTGCGCAGTATACAAAACACAAATGGCATATGTTGACCTCTGTATGCACAGTGCTGCTCAGGCTTGCTCAATCCTCCTCATTCCTCCTCACATTCCTTCTGCTATATCTAGTACACACAGGTTGACCTTTTCAGCCCTGCCCGTGTCCCAGGTGGATTCTCACAACCCTTGTCTCTCTGAAATTGGATTGCTTTTTTCCTATCAGCTTAGATAGGAAATGGCCAAGATGTGAAACTTGCACTGATGTGTTGCTTCAGGGGATGGACACAGTATAAGAAAGGCCTTATTAGAAAGCACTTTTAACTTAACCTGAGTTGTTCAAAATTACCAAGTCAGCTACTTACACAGGCACGGTCTTTTAAGTTTACTCATAACTGTCAGTATGTGCAGGCATTGGAGATCATAGGGAATTCAAGTGAACATGCATGTCTAGATTCAAACCTAACATTTCAGTGAATCATTTACACTAGTTACAAGAGGTTGCATTAATTGGATGAGTTGATGTGGAGCTTTTAACCTGTATCCTGATGTAGCATGTGGATAAATGCTGAATAATCCACTGTAAATCCATATTTCAAAGCAGATATTTGAAATTATGGCATGCTGTCAGTCATCCCAGGGGCTTCACATCTTTGCTACCTTTCTCACCACAATGAAGTTGCATCCCATAATTTTACAAGCTGTTGCTTAAAGTCTGTTAAAGATTATTTCTCTGTCAGTCTGAAGATCCACGGTCTCCCTGTGTATGACAATATGTTACTTTAAGGGTATTCTGAATGAACAGAATTTAGACTTGTGCAGGCAAAATAAACCATAATTGCCAAACCATAATATACCATCAGGATTTTAAACACGCCATATGTATTTCTGCATTATAATTTCTAACAAAGACAAGGCCTGTGCTCTCTAGACTGATGTACTCTATTTCATTTGGTTGCCTGTCAATGTTGTTACATCATGTTTATTGAGTTAATGTATAAGGTTATTTAAAATAGCAATTTCTTTATCCACAAAAGACTGTGAATAAAAATGTGAGCTATTTTACTGAATTACTGTACCTCTTCAATGTATAAGAGGTTCACTTATACCGTATTTTCCGCACTATAGGGCGCACCGGATTATAAGGCGCAGTGTCATATTTGGACAAAATAGACGGCGTTTAGGTGCGCCTTATAGTGCGGAAAATACGGTACATTGTGACTGTGAAGGGAATTTTATTGTAAACAGTTAATAATGCAATGTGCTTAACTGTGAATTACGTACATCAACCAAATGGCCTGTGCTGCAGCAAATTATTATTTTCATTGTTGATTTACCGGTATCTGTTGCTTATATTCTTGATTAATCCAATCATTGTGTGACATTAACGTAGCTGAAAACATGTTAATCAAAGCCTAAGATGAGCTTGGGTCTGATTAATGTCAAACACCAACTCTTTCACTTCAGAGAAATTTAATTTGGTGCTAATAAGATAAAAGACCAGGAAAGGTGTGCCTTTAGGAAGCTGGAATCAGAGAAATTTGTCAGTTTTATTCTCAAAAACCTACCCAAATTGATTAACAATTACCAAAACGGTTTACAATTAATCTAGTAATTAACAATCAATAAAATTGATAAGTAGTCAAGAAATATATGAATTGTCACATGTCTAAACCAGACATAACATTTTAACACAGCAAACATTCTGAACATGACTTGACAATGCATGTTGAAAAAAATTAAAACATTGCATTGGTTTGATGAACCTCACTGACTTCTCATACACATTCCCTTTTGGCACAGATACTGTATTGCTATGGATGTCATTATTTGGATAATTACCAATCTGTTTGGCTTTATGGTTATTTACGCCTTCTCTGAACCAGAAAATTATGTTTGTCCACTTCATGACAGAGATTTGATTTTGAGATGGTGGAAAATACAAAGATAGATGTGGAAAAGAACAGTTTACTTTGTCATGAATGAATGTACAGGAGGCCAAAGTGCTTTAGAAATCCAAATGAAAATTATTACGGGAACAAATCCACAAAGAATGGATTGCGGCTGGTTTTGAACACACTATAATCTGTGTTTTGTGATTTCGCAACACCGTCTAGTAACATTTATTGACAAAACACATTCGTAACACAATATTACATATATTATGATGCTCATACAGGCACAGAAGAAAGCGTAGCTTCAGCATCATTCAGTGATTAGTCACACAGGCTAAATTAATTCATTTTTCATTGCCATCCTTCCATTGCCAAATATCGGGCTCACCAGTCATCTGCAAAGAACAGATATGACAGCAGGATGACCTTAGAGGTCCTTAAACAGCCTCTCTGCAATTTACTCTGGCAGAATGTATAGGAGGCCAAAGTGCTTTGGAAACGGTGGGGTTTCCACTCAGTCAGAACCAGAGTCCAGTGCACTGAATAAAGAACTCTGTGTGTGGCTGCCATCATTCACAGGAAATACTTCCCTGGATCAATGTGTTTGGTCTCGTCCTGCCACATGCTGGGTGTCTAGAAGAGCCAGACAAATGCCTGGATTATAAGACATGCAGCGGCGAGAGACAAATTGGTCTATCTTCTGTGCGATGTGGGGACTCCTGATTTATTGTCAGCATCTTTTCATAGCATGTCCTCTTTTCTTCACACTGGTTTTGTCATACAAAATAATCTTACCAAGGCTTCGTTGAGTAGGGAGACACCAGCAATGTTAGTGTCAATAAATTACATACGTGACATACTGTAGATCTAAAAACCTGATTACATAATACACTTGGACTTTTTTTTTATAGTTTAGCAATCAGTCAATTCTTATTTTTTGGTTGGTCTTGAAAACCAGCAAAATTTCAGGGTTCCCACACATCCTGGAATACTTGGAAAAACATTGACCAATTTCCAGTCATCAAAAACATGGGAAATGAGAAAAAAAGTCAAATGTCCTGAAAAAGCTTAAGTTATCCCAGAAATGTACTTCTCCTTCCTCTGTTTATCTCTGCCTTGTGAGTGAATGCAAACAGGTTAAAAGTTATGCACATACATGTTTGTAGTAACACTGTCTTCAATGGGCAACAGTGAGCACAGCGTTTCTGTTTCTAGCCAGCCAGCGCCCCACGTGACGCTACCAACCAATCAAATTCGGTAAATTTGGCATTTTCAGTAAGAACTTCTTTTTTCCACAGAAGCACCGGGAGACAAAACTATCAGCTGAAGAGTGTTGCTAGTATTGGTACATGAGTATAAATATAATTTAGCGGGAGGATGTATTTGTGTATGATGTGATAACTTGTCTGTCATACTGTAGCAGCTGGAGATGTCCTGAAAAATAACTTCAAGAAAAGAGTGGGAACCCTGAACCTGTATCTCTGCAACTGTATCGAGTCTGGTTTCATCCTCGGGTGTAAGCAAGGGTTTCTTATATTAACTTTCAAGCTGTATTGATTCTGATTTAAGAACCTCTGTTTTCATATTTCTAATAATTTTTTGCTGTGCAAATCTTCAGGTAGTGTTACTAAGGCAAGGAGTTTTCCCTCTCTAGGTTCTTTCTGTACTTGATCTTATCATAAGTCTCATTTTCTCCCAGTGATGCCTCTCGTTTTTCCCTGTCATTTGCTTACTTTCCCTTTACCTTTTGCTCTTAAATTACCATTTTGGAGATGGATGTAAAGGACTTTCATCGTAGCTGCTCCATGTGCCGATTGGAACAACTGAAGTGGTGGTAGTGATAATGGCTCAGTATTGGTGCAGAGGAAAGCAAGGGCTTGTGGGGTACAGAAGGACCAGTAGCAGGTATTACCGTACAGACAGTACATTATCTTAACACTACATCTATGTTGAGAGAAATCCCATGGCTACAAACCTCTGTCTCACTCTCTCCTATCTGCCGCCGTGGTGGTAGGGAAAAGGAGGAGTGTTTTTTTTAGTTGTGCCTCACTGGCCTGTATTTCCTTTGCCACACTCGGTAGCTGCCTGACAGGGTGCCACTTGACATGACCCCAAGGACCTTGTGGGAGATAACAAGGCATCATGATAAAGCACAGATGCAATTAGTGGCAGGATGACAGTCCATAATCCCAGAGTGCAGGTACTCGCACATGCTTGTAGGATAAGTGAATGCTGATGGCACTCGCTGAAGAGCTTTCTGTCTTCACCATATCTTCTACAAGTCTGCCATTAGCTGTCTGCTTTTTCAACCTTAGATTTATTTGCAGACTCTACATATTACTTTTCTTATTCTGACCAGATAAGTAGCAAGTTATGTGCAGAGATTCTTTGAATGGCTTTGGATGTGCACAGTCAAGGACAGAAATATTAGTGGCCCCGAGCCCGGAAATCTCACCACTAGAAGAACAGACATAATAATTAAAGGGTCAAAGAATGGCTGGTAACACTGTGAACTGAGCCCCGTTGCAATCTGCAAAATGAGCCAGGTGTGAATACACTCTTAAAATAATGTTTTTCAGGTGCCACAGAACCTATCAAGGATTTTGCAGGAGTAGTACTGATTTTCTGTTTGACATTTATAGCTGGGTGCAGCAACACAGAACAGTTGAAATGATAAGTGTTTCTCTCACTCAATTAATAACGTGTATATATTCTGAAAGTGAAATGTTCAGATTCCAGTTTAAAGGTGGCACGATTATAACAAAGCAGCCCAAAAGCCTGAGATAAGCTCCGATGTCTGATGGAAGATTTTGCCCTTGATATCATCCATCCATCCACCCACCCACCCACTGACCCACCCATCCACC